>BRDA01006683.1:13102-27823 GCA_036984385.1 Crenuchus spilurus
AAGAGGAAGATGAGACACCAGACCCAACAATGCAGACAAGCTGAAGGCCGCTATCAAAGCAACCTGGGCTTCCATACCACCTCAACAGTGCCACAGACTGATCACCTCCATACCACCTCAACAGTGCCACAGACTGATCACCTCCATGCCAAATTCAGTTTTTTTTTTTGTGAATAACTTTTTATTTGTTTTGTTGGGGGGGAAAGGGGGGTAACATTACAGCATATAGAAAAACATCAGAGGAGATTCCTTACCAATTCAGTTCTTAATTTAGTTAAAACAGGGACCTTTTCCATGTCACCAATAACAAGAAAGTGGGTGTCTGGTATTTTAGAGGACTGCTGAGTGTTTGTTAGCGGCTCCAAAACTAGAAAAGCAAAATTTGGGCTCAACATGTTTTGACTGATTGATGAAATCTGCAGTAAGTGGTTAAAAGAACATGTAGCAGAACTTTCCCTTTAACTCTGGACCTGTGGACCTGTGAAGTTTAACGTACTGTAGATAACTTTAGCTAGAACACTAGCCGGCCTCAATGTGGAATAACAGTGTCTCAGACTTCACCAAACAACTTTAGTGAGAAAATGAGATAAAGGTTCACTTCCTGTTTTAGGAGAAATTGTTTATTTGAGTCCAGCCTGGTTCCACTTTAGAACTGAAGGTAGAATTAGGACATGTTCAGAGGTCCTGTTCAGTTCAGTCCTGTTGTGTCTGGTTCTGACCGAATAAAGACAGAACTGTGCTGGTTTGGGGTATCAGTGCAGGGACTGCTGGGTACTTTGCTGATGAAAAGCAGACACAAGAGAGAAAGTGGGTGAAAAGGCAGAGTGATTGACAGTTGGTGGGGGAGGGGCTGAGGAAGTGTAACTATGGTGAAGGAATTATGGCCTGTAGTGGAGCTAAATGGTGGCCCTCGCTCTCTCCACTCTTCATTAGTTTATCTTTATCTCTCCATCCATTCCTTCTTCCACCAAACCTTTCCTGTTTATGCTCAATGTCTTTCGCTCTATCTCTCCTTTCATCTGTTTAGCTTTCTTATAGATCTCATCCCACATTCTCTCTCTCTCTCTCTCTCTGTATCTGTCTCTCAGACACAAACACAAAAAGTAGAGAAGGAGAGAGAGAAGTGCAGGGCAGTGAGACTGAAAAGATAAACAGAGAGAGAGAGTAAAAAAATACAGCAGAACAGCTGGTTTACATTTACAAAGACAGAGAGAGAGAAATGCTGCTCCTTCTTAATATCCCTCACTCCAACAGTACATCTTTTCCTCTATCACATCATCATCATCATCATTCTCTCTCTTTTCTGTTCTCTGTTGTTCTGTCTCTTTTTCCTATCATTTCAGCTTTAGTTTGAGGACTACTGTACATTTTAATTAGAGACTTCATTCAAGTAATTAGTTTGAGAGTTGAATGTAGTCTGTGGTCAGATTTAGATCAGCTCTATCTGCTGTCTGTCTGTCTGTCTGTCTGTCTGTCTGTCTCTTTCCAGCTAAATTAAAAACCAATAAAGGCACACTTACTTCTTCTGTAGTACTTACTTACTAAACCTGGGCAACCACCTGAGACACCACAGCAACCACATAGCAACCAGTTAGCAAAAGCCTACCAACAACCTAGTAACCGCTTAGCAGCAGCCTAGCATCAACCTAGTAACCAATAATCAACTTAGCAACAGCCTAGCAATGACTTAGCAAAAGTCTAGCAATCACTTAGCAACCATGTAGCAATGGAACAGCAGGGCTAAATGTAGGCCTAAGTCATCTCAGACTGTTGAGATGTTCAGGATTCTCTGACATTACTGATTGTGGTTTCTGGTACTTTATATTGTACTATGTACAGTATAAACACGGACTTAAGATCAGTTGCTTTTGGACTAAAAGAAAACTGAAGTTAGTTTTCTTTAAAAAGGTCAGACAGACACGAAGGTCTTTGTCTAGTGAAAAGACATACTAACACTCATTTTATTTCTAGAATTTCCTGGTTCTAGATTCTGCTGTGATAATCTATCGATTAACTGGATCAAGTGTAAACTGTAGTTGCATGACATTCAAACCCTGTCGTGCCAAACCACATGGGAGAAAGATAATCATCACATCTGGAATTCTGCTGCGAAAACACAACATCACTGTGGTCAGTGTGTGTGTGTGTGTTACTGCAGTATCTAAAGTCGTGCAGTGTTTAGTTATAAACAGGCTGAATGAAGCGACTATGCCTGTGTTGGGTTGGTTTTAGACCTGGTTTGGTTTGTGCTGACTTGAGATGAATTTGGGTTAGTTTAAGTTGGGTTTATTTTGTGTTAGCGTTAAAGGTGTCAAAAGTATTGACAGTCATTACTAAGCTAGAAGTACAGATACAAGGGTTTAAAAAGACTTTTATAGAAGTCGAAGTATCAACTTAAGCTTTTTACTAAAGTAAAAGTACAAAAGTTCTGCTTTCAAAACTACACTTAAAAGTATAAAAGTAAAAGTAATGTAAGGAAAACAAATGCCAAAACTTAGTCTGCCCCACAGGGGCATGTAGTCTACTACCCCACCCCCCTCCCCCAAAATATTTTTTTCTAAAAGCCGTAATGACTATAATGTTATATTAAAATGGTAATGTTGACATTTTTGGGATGTACTGGCTTCCTGTTTCAGCTGCATATATGTCCCCTTGAAAATGAAAACATTTTAGTAATGTAAGAGTCATTTTGCACTAAATGTATATTTAATATCAATTATATGGCTATTTTGTGTTTTATGTTCTTCTAGGTTATTTAGGAGCATTGTTTAGTATTTAGGGTAAATCCTTTATTTTTCTGGCAATCAATTGCTCTCCCCGATTGCAAACTTACTCTGTGCTCCATTACTTTTCCCTGAGGAGATCATGGCAATATTTTAAGGTAGCAGTTGTTTTTTTACCATAGTCTGTTATGCTAAGCAACATTTTTGATTTATTCCTTTGTTTGTTATCCTGGTAAAAACAATATAAATGGACTTATTTGAAAAACAAAACAGAATAAACGTGTTTGAGGACTACACTTCGACTCTTTCTGTTGCTTTTGGAGGATAATGGATCTGCAGGCACGAGTTAGAAACTTCAAGTGCTGCCTTAAAGCGCTGCGTTGCGGTACTGAGCTTACTGGAGAGTGACGAGACACGTGACGTGCAGGTACCAATAGGGTATCAGAATGGTATTTGTTTATACTTATCAACCACACTCACATTCACTCTTTCTGGATGGTGCAGTTTATCTGGACAGGAAGTTTTTTGAATGATGTCAAACCAAAATGAAATATGTGGAAATAACGAGGCTGTTTTTAAAATGTAAGGAGTAGAAAGTACCGATAATTGTATGAAAATGAAAGTAAGTAGAAGTAAAAAGCTGTCTGAAAATAATTACTCAGTAAAGTATAAATAACCAAAATTTCTACTTAAGTATAGTAACAAAGTATTTGTACTTCGTTACTTGACACCTCTGGTTAGGGTTGTACTGGATTAGGTTTAGATTAAATATGAGTAGGATTTATGTGCCATGTAGAATAGATTTAAGATTAATTAAGATTCACCTTTTTGCCAATGGGATTCGCACACAAAAGAATTTGACCTCCGCTTTTAACCCATTCATGCAGTGAAACACACACACTAGTGAACTGTGAGATTTTGTGCCTGAAGCAATGGGCAGCCCTTATCTACCGTGACTGGCACCCAGGGAGCAGTTAGTGGGTTAGGTGCCTTCCTCAAGGGGACTTCAGTCATGTCCTGTCTGGGGATTGAACCGGCGACCTTCTGGTCACAAGACCAGATCCTTACCACTACGCCATGGATGCCTTTAGATTAGTTTGGTTTGGGTTTAGCTGGACTTAGCATGGGTTTGTATGGGATGAGTATAGTTATGTAATCTTTTTAGACTAGTCTAGTCTAGATTAGGATCATTTGAATTGGTTTGGGTTGTTGTGTCAGTCTGTGTTCAGCTTATAATTGTATGGTTGATTGTTTTTGGGTTGAGATTAGATGGGTTTATTTTATTTATGGGGTGTATGGGGGCTTTGGATAGAGGTAGTACCTTTGGTGTCTGGCAAGCTGCATCCTACCTGGTAGGATGGACGGGCGTCACTGATCCTCATCCTTCTCCCAAAACTCTCACGTGCCTGACTCCTAGCGCCACACCCTGGTACACCGCTTCAGCTGGAGGGCTAAACCACGTGAGGGGATGGTGTTTACACTGCACCATTATCTAGGAGGAACTGACATCAGCAGTCAACGGCTAGCGGGCAGAGGAGATCCCAGGCGGATCCAACGACCATGTGTAGGGAAGTAAACCCCTCAAATTTGGAGTGGACCCTCATAGGCGGATTAGCGCGCAGTGCTAGCTGATTCTGGCAACTCCTACAGCCAACCTGGTGCCAAACATATTGCTCTGCTTTCCTTTGGACTGCACCAGCGAGGCCAAGAGGGGGGGTCTTGATGACTGGGCAATTCAGAACTTCCATACACCTTGCCCAGGCTTGTGCTCTGGAGAGGTCACTCCAGTGCCGTTGACCAAGCAGCAGAAATAACATGGGGGACAGCAGTTATGAGTTATAAGTCCTGAGCGTATTGGCGTGAGCTCAGACGCTATGGGCTGTCTCTGACAGTGGGAGGGACCATCACATTCCACCGGTCAGGCATTGCCTGACTCAAGCTGGGCAGCCCCCAGCCAAAAAGGTGCCAATCTGTCATGGTCTGCCTGCTCCAAGGGGTACTTGGAACTTAGGACAAAAAAAAATCTGAAGATTGACTGTAAACCCTGCACCAGACAAAAGAACAAGAAGGAAAATAAGAAAGCAGCCAGTACTGAAACTGGCAACATGGAATGTCAGGACCATGTGTCCTGGTTTCTCAAACGACCTAAAACAAATTGACGATACCAGGAAAACGGCCATCATAAATCGCAAACTCTGGAGGCTTGACATTGACATAGCGGCCCTGCAGGAGACCAGGCTTCCATCCAGCAGCAGCCTCAGAGGGCAGGACTACACATTATTCTGGCAGGGCAAGGAGCCAGACGAGCCACGCATACATGGCGTTGGACTAGCAGTGAAGAACAGCCTGCTGTCCGCAGTTGAACCGCCCTTCCAAGGCATACCTAGAATCCTCTCCCTCCACCTCTCCAGCTTGTCAGGCCCAGTCAACATCTTGAGCGTCTATGGTCCCACGCTCAGCTCCAGTGCTAAGGTGAAGGATGAATTTTATGAGGAGCTGGAGGCCATCATCAAGGCTATCCCTGCCATGGAATGCTTGTACCTACTACAGGACTTCAACACCCGAATTGGAGATGACCATGAATCCTGGCCCCATTGTATTGGCCACTTTGGTGTGGGCAGGCTGAATGAGAACGGACAGAGACTGTTAGAACCTTGCTCATTCCATGACCTCTGCATCACAAATACCTTCTTTCACTCACGGCCCCAGCACAGAGTATCATGGCATCACCCCAGGTCCCATCACTGGTACCAGCTGGATCTCGTCATCACCAGGAGGAACTTGCTGAACTGCGTTCACAACACCCGAAGCTACCACAGCACTGACTGTGAAACTGATCACTCGCTGATTGCGATCAGAGTGTGGCTCAAACCCAACCCGAATCCACAAGTCAAAGCAAAACGGGCAGCTTCGCATCAACGCGACCACGACCACTGTTCCTGACCTCTGTGAGCGCTTCGCCAATTCAGTCCAGCTGGCCCTCGAAAACTGTCCAACCAACACTGCTGAGGAGAGGTGGGGACACATCCATGAAGCCATCTACAACTGTGCCATGGACACTTTCGGTAAGTGAGAAAAGAAGAACCCAGATTGGTTTGAGGCAGGGTTCATGGAGCTCGAAAAGCAGCAAAACATACAACACTGCTCAACTACAAGGCTGACTCTTCAGAGGGAACACTCAATGCACTCAGAAAGGCCAGAAATGATGCGCAGAGGACTGCCCGACAATGCGCAAACAACTACTGGTTGAACCTCTGTCAGGGCATTCAGATGTCTGCTGATTGTGGCAACATCTGCGCAATGTATGAGAAGAAAGTGTTCGGCCCAAGCAGTGTCAAGATTGTACCACTCAAGTCCGCCTCGGGAGACATCATCATGGACCGTGGCAAACATATGATGAGATGGGCAGAACACTATCAGCGGTTGTACTCTCATGAGAATGTCGTTACTGACACTGCAATAGAGTGCATCACCCCCCTGCCAGTCATGGAAGAACTTGACAATCCACCATCTGTAGAGGAGCTCAGCAAAGCTATTGACTCCATTGCCAGCGGCAAAGCACCAGGCAACAATGGCATACCTCTAGAGGTCATCAAAGTTGGGAAGAAAACCATACTCCTTGACCACCTCCACAAACTTCTGCTGCAATGCTGGGAAGAAGGGTCAGTTCCCCATGATATGCATGATGCCAAGATCACAACACTATATAAGAACAAGGGAGACCACAGTGACTGTAATAACTACTGCGGCATCTCCCTCCTCAGCACTGTCGGCAAGGTCTTTGCCTGTGTGGTCCTAAACAGACTCCAGTCACTCGCAGAATGGGTCTACCCAGAGGTGCAGTGTGGTTTTTGAGCAAGACAGTCAGTGGTTGACATGATCTTCTCACTGAGACAGTTGCAAGAGAAGTGTCAGGAGCAGAGACAACCACTCTACATCGCCTTTATAGACCTCACAAAAGCATTTGACCTGGTCAGCAGGAGTGACCTTTTAACAATGCTAGGATTGGATTGCCTCCTAAGAGCCTGAAGATGATAGTCTCCTTCCATGAAGACCAGCAAGGCACTGTCCAATATGATGGCTCATCCTCAGAACCTTTCCCCATCTGCAGTGGGGTCAAACAAGGATGTGTCCTCGCCCCAACGCTTTTCGGCGGCATCTTCTCTCTCCTGCTGCAGTACGCCTTTGCTCAGTCTGAAGATGGTGTTTACATCCACACAAGGAGTGACAGGAGTCTCTTCAACCTTGCACGCCTGCATGCCAAGACTAAGGTCTGCAGAGTCCTCCTCAGGGAAATGCTGTTTGCAGATGATGCCGCTTTGACCGCTCACACTGAGGATGCCCTACAATGACTCATCAGCCTTTTTGCGCATGCCAGCGACGAGTTCGGCCTGACAATAAGTCTCAAGAAGACGAACATCATGGGCCAAGAATCTGATCATGGGCCCACTGAATCTCCATCGGCAACCACACCCTGGATGTGGTGGAGGATTTCACATATCTGGGCTCCACCCTGTCCAGCAACCTCTCACTGGACATCGAGCTGAACACCTACATAGGCAAGGCAGCAACAACAATGTCCCACCTTACAAAGAGGGTCTGGACAAACAAGATGTTGACCACAAACACCAAGATAAAAGTCTACCAGGACTGCGTGCTTAGCATACTTCTCTACAGCAGTGAGTCATGGTCGCTGTACACCTGCAAAAAGCGCCAACTCAACGCCTTTCACCTGCACTGCCTCAAAAGGATCCTGGGCATCATCTGGCAAGACCGTGTACCAAACAAAGACATGCTCGCCCAAGCAAAAACACCAAGCATGTTCGCTGTCCTCTCCCAGAGGCATCTACGTTGGCTCGGCCACGTTATACATATGTAGGATGGCCGATTGCCTAAAAACATCCTCTATGGTGAGCTCAGAACAGGCACCAGACCAACAGGCAGACCCCTTCTTAGGTACAATGACACTTGCAAACGCAACCTGAAAGCTGGCAGCATTCACCCAACAGACCTGGAAGCCATAGCTGCTGATTGTAAAGAGTGGAGACAAGCCGTAAAAGCCAGTGTTGAGACATGCAAGAGAAAGAGAGAGGACAAATTGGAAGAGAAAAGAGAACGCAGACATCAGAGGGCCGCAGCAGTGGCAGAGACCATAGCAACCATGGCAGGCTTCACCTGCAACAACTGCAACCAACTGTTACGGTCCAAAATTGGCCTGTTCAGCCACAGCAGGCGCTGCCATTCCATGGCAGACTAATCCAGGTGCATACTCCATTGTCTACACACACAGACGGATGCCAAAGATTTTATTTAAGTTGATTTTGCTTTGAGTTTAGTTGGATTTATTAAAGTTTACTTGAGGTTAGGTTGAGTGTATTTGTGTTTTGTTTGAATTAATTATGTTTGAGTTGGGGTTTTTTTGTTGGGTTTTTGTTGAATTTAGTTGTATTTGGGTTGGGTTTCTTTTGAGTTTAGATATATTTGGGTTGGGATACTTTTGAGTTTAGATGTATTTGGGTTGGGTTTCTTTTGAGTTTAGTTGTATTTGGGTTGGATTTCTTTTAAGTTTAGATGTATTTGGGTTGGGTTTCTTTAGAGTTTAGATGTATTTGGGTTGGGTTTCTTTTGAGTTTAGTTGTATTTGGGTTGGGTTTCTTTTGAGTTTAGATGTATTTGGGTTGGGTTTCTTTTGAGTTTAGATGTATTTGGGTTGGGTTTCTTTTGAGTTTAGATGTATTTGGTTTGGGTTTCTTTTGAGTTTAGTTGTATTTGGGTTGGGTTTCTTTTGAGTTTAGATGTATTTGGGTTGGGTTTCTTTTGAGTTTAGATGTATTTGGGTTGGGTTTCTTTTGAGTGTAGATGTATTTGGGTTGGGTTTCTTTTGAGTTTAGATGTTTTTGGGTTGGGTTTCTTTTGAGTTTAGATGTATTTGGGTTGGGTTTCTTTTGAGTTTAGATGTATTTGGGTTGGGTTTCTTTTGAGTTTAGATATATTTGGGTTGGGTTTCTTTTGAGTTTAGTTGTATTTGGGTTGGGTTTCTTTTGAGTTTAGATGTATTTGGGTTGGGTTTCTTTTGAGTTTAGATGTATTTGGGTTGGGTTTCTTTTGAGTTTAGATGTATTTGGGTTGGGTTTCTTTTGAGTTCAGTTGTATTTGGGTTGGGTTTCTTTTGAGTTCAGTTGTATTTGGGTTGGGTTTCTTTTGAGTTCAGTTGTATTTGGGTTGGGTTTCTTTTGAGTTTAGATGTATTTGGGTTGGGTTTCTTTTGAGTTTAGTTGTATTTGGGTTGGGTTTCTTTTGAGTTTAGTTGTATTTGGGTTGGGTTTCTTTTAAGTTTAGTTGTATTTGGGTTGGGTTTCTTTTGAGTTTAGATGTATTTGGGTTGGGTTTCTTTTGAGTTTAGATGTATTTGGGTTGGGTTTCTTTGGGTTTATTTTAGTATATTAGTATATTATGTTCAGGTTCAGATCACCTCTGATGTCCTAAAGTGTGTGAAAATGTCTGCCCTGCATGATGGATACACACCTGCCCTGTGTGTGATTTTCATAGCTGTGGATTCAGTGTGGTGGTGTTTAAAGAACCATTCATTAATACACTGACAGCTTTCTCTCTCTGTCTCTCAATAAATAAATGATTTTTATTAATTTACTCTCTGTGTGTCTCTGTCTCTCTCTCTCTCTCTCTCTTTCTCTCTGTCTCTCTCTCTCTCTCTCTCTCTCTCTGTCTCCTTCCAGCTAAATTAAAAGCCCATGAAGGCACACTTACTTCTTCCCATGTTGTGTGTGTGTGTGTGTAACTGACAGTATTAGAAACTCTACACTGGAGAAACATTTGGTTTTGATTTAGCGAGCGACTGTCTGGCAGCCTTTTGTAAGTGTGTGTGTGTGTGTGTGTGTGTGTGTGTGTGTGTGTGATACTTGGTTCTGTTCAGTGATGTAGAGAGAGGGTCTCTAATAAAGACAGTCCAAGTGAAACTGTACACTCATTCAGCTCCGTTTGATCCACACACACACACACATACACACACACACACACACACACAGAGAGAGAGAGAGAGAGAGAGAGAGAGAGAGAGCTCGGTCTCTGCCCTAAACACTCCTCTGCTCTCAGATTAAGATGTCTTCTAGGTGGAATTCCATCTAAACTTTGTGTGTGTGTGTGTGTGTGTGTGTGTGTGTGTGTGAGAGAGGGGGGGGAATAACCGCAGGAAAGTTCCAAAAGAAACATTTTTGTGGTTTTTACATCTGAGTGTATTGGTAAATAAAGGACAGATGAGAAGGAGAGAAATACAGAGAGAGAAATAAAGAGAAATAGAGAAATAGAGAGAGAGATATACAGAGAGAAATATATATAGAAAGAAATAGGGAGAAATATATATATAGAGAGAGAGAAATAGAGAGAGAGAAATAGAAAGAAATGGAGAGAGAAAGAGAGAGAGAGAAAGAGAGAGAGAAATACAGGGAGAAATAGAGAGAGAAATAAAGAAATAGAGAGAGGAATAGAGAAATAGAGAAAGATAGAGAGAAATAGAGAAATAGAGAGAGAGATCACCTCCATGCCACGCTGCACTGATGCAGTAATGTAGAGTGCTGACTCTTAGTGAGTGTGTGTACTGTACATACTTGTCAACATGAACAGAAATAAAACTCTAAACAGACGCTCTGTGTGTGATGAGTCTGTGTAATGTATGAGTTTCACTGACATAAATTCACTTTTCTATGATTTTCTTGATTTTTTTGAGCTGCACCTGTATATTTGATATTTGTGTTGTGATGCCTGGTTCCTATCACCACCACAGTACAGAGCGGGTACATTAATGCCAGTCTTAATGATGAGGTAGAAATGTTTTAAATCTTTAGATAAGTTAAGGTCTGGTTTAGCTCGAGCACAGCAGAATGAAAGGCCTCACACCCATTGTAATACAAGTGTGTGTGTGTGTGTTCTGTAGTGCTCACACTGCTTATTCCTTGCTCTCTACTTGACATTTGACCCCAACATAAAGGCGCCCATTTCCCTGCTCTTACCACAGTGTGTGTCAGTATTGATCAAACACGTCTTTCCTGAACAGATCTGACAGAGTCACGCAAACGCTGCTCACACACACACACTCACAGGTCACATGGTTTTCATCAACATTTCCATTTCCTCTTCATTAGAGCTCTCTCTCTCTCTCTCACACACACACACACACACACACACACACGCGCGCGGCATAATGAGGGATACTGGGGTGTGTTTTTCTTCTTGGGTTCTCACTCAGACCTCATACTTCAACTCCCTTAGAGAATACACACACACACACACACACACACAAACAGTGGCCTAGTTAAAGCCAAGTTCATTGGCCAACATCTGTTAAGGTCGAGCAGGTTAACCTCAGAAGTCATGACCTTTGACTTTTCTAGATCAGGTTGTGTGTGTCACTGTTCTTGTCTGTGTCAGTCTTCATCAAATGCACACACACACACACACACACACACACACACACACACACACACATCTTATGTCTAAACCTAAGCTTAAACTTGTTAACCAAAGGACACCCTTAAACCTAAACCTAAACTTAATGTCAATAACCAAAAGTCTTAAACCTAAGTCTATACTTAACCTTAGCAACCAAGACAGTCTGAAACTTAAACCTAAACTTAATCTCAGTAGCCAAAACCCTAATCCTAAACCTAATCATAATCCTAATTGTAGTCTTAATCTTAGTAATATGCAGTGAATGTTTCTGCTCTTTTAGTTTGAGTTGGTTTTATGATGTAAACAGATGATCACATAAATGTCCTCACTTGTACAGACTGTACCTGTAACACTACCAGTATGAGACATCTGGTCCCCACAAAGAGACAGAAACAAGAACACACACACATGCACACTCAGTGATTGTAATCTAAATGAAATATCTATATGTGAAGGTATGTATGGTGTGTGTGTGGGTGTGTGTGTGTGTGTGTGTGTGTGTGTGTGTGTGTGTGTGTGTGTGGATTAAATGAGGTCACAAAGTTGAGACTCTCTTTGTCTGCCTTGCCTTAACCATATGGCCTCTGTATAATGTGTGTGTATATACACCAATCAGAGACCAACTTAACTGTATCTGAGTGTCAAATATCATAAGCAGCTGTCAGCTCATCTGCACATACACGCACAGAAAGAGAGAGACAGAGAGAGAGAGAGAGAGAGAGAGGCGTAAAGAGTCCATTTAGGTGTTGATTGACCAGATGCTGCCTGTGAGTGTGTGTGTGTGTTTTTACTCATGTGTCACAGAGTGAATGGTTCATACATCACACACTCTGTCACAATATTATTCCACCAATTATGCCTCTCTTTCACCACATTTCACCACACACACACACACACACACACACACACACACACACACACACACACTGTGCTGGTTGTGTTAATTGGCTGTAATGGCTGCTGCTGTTCGTTTGTGGAAGTGAACTCTTCATCCAATTAACCACTAAACCCTCTGGGAGTGTGTGTGTATGTTTGTGTGTGTGTGTGTGTGTGTGTGAGAGAGAGAGAGAGAGAGAGAGAGAGAGAGAGAAAGAGAGAGAAAACAATTCATGACTCTATAAGAAAACATTCAGACAAGTGAATATTTATAATTGTACTTATAAAAAAGTGTTTGTCACTCACAGTCATAGATGGTGAAACTGTCAGTGAACTGCTTTAGTGACTGCTGGTTCACAGTGGAAAGGGGGGAGGGGGGTTGTGGGGTATTCAAGAGAAGGTAAAAGGACAGTAATAATTATTAAGTACAATATGAAGGCAGAGATAAGGAAGAAGAGGTTCATCTGCAAAACATGCAGATAAAGTGCGAACATCTAAATACAAAATAAACATGTACATGGACGGTTAAATTGTAAACATGGCTGGGGGAGTGGAGTGTGTATAGTAGAGTGGAAGTGTGTGTGTTGCTGTTGTGCAGAGCTCAGTGCAGAGTTCAGTATACAGTGTGTGTGTGTGTGTGTGTGTGTGTGTTTATTTAGACTGGGGTGTGTGTGCTTGTGCGATTGTCCAGGGCTCAGAGTTCAGGTGGCCTGCGGGAAGAAGCTTTTTCTCATCCTCTCTGTGTTTGCCTTCAGGAATCCAAGACGTTTCCCTGATGGCAGCAGAGAGAAGAGCCCATTGTTGGGATGGTCATGGTCTTTCAGTATCTTTTTGGATTTGGTCCACCATTTAGAGTAGATGGTCTGCAAATGCCTCTGATGAGACTGTCTGTCCTGCAGGGTGTTGTTCCCAAACCAGTCTGTGATGTTCCCTGTAAAGATACTTTCTATGCTGCAGGTGTTGAAGTTCTGCTGTGGGCAGGCTTAAGTCCATTAGACATCTAAGGTCGTAGAAAGGCTTATGGGCCTTCTTTGTGTGGTGTGGCACAATCAGGACAGGTCCTGCAAGATATTTACACCTATGTACTTAAAACAATCCACTCTTTCCACCAATGCCCATTGATAGCCACAGGGTGGTAGGCTCTCATCTTCTTCCTGCTGCAGTCCACTATCAGCTCTTTTGTTTTGCTGACATTAAGAAGGAAATTATTTCCCTGCACCAGACTTCCAGTTGTTTAATTTCCTTTGGGTATGCACTCTCACTGTTTTTGGAGATCAAGCCTATCACGGTGGTGTCATCAGCCTACCTTTTTGATGGTGTTGGAGCTAGAAGTAGGCACGCATGGGTGCACAGTGAGTATAGTAGTGGGCTCA
Source organism: Crenuchus spilurus (assembly GCA_036984385.1). Classification (NCBI taxonomy): domain Eukaryota; kingdom Metazoa; phylum Chordata; class Actinopteri; order Characiformes; family Crenuchidae; genus Crenuchus; species Crenuchus spilurus. The sequence goes on from BRDA01006683.1 coordinate 26,538, forward strand.
GGACACAACCTTGGGGGACTCTGGTGCTGAGGGTGAGAGTGTTTGCCCACCTGCACAACTTGTGATCTGTCCATTAGGAAGTTGAAGATCCAGTGGCATAGGGATGGGTGGGACCAAATCTTCCAACTTCAGGCTGAGTTTGGAGGAGATGATGGTCTCTCCCATTGTTCCAGTGTTTTTTCTGCAGCGTATCATCCACCAGCTTCCCCACAAAGCACACAACTGTTTGCGTAAACACACTGATGTCATGAGAGCTGCATCAAAATATGGCCCAATCAGAACATCTTGCAGCGCAGCCACTTATTGGTCCGCCCACCTTGTTACTTCCCTCGGTACAGGTGGATCCCGCTTGAGTTTTGTTTATACTTGGGCAGGAGGAAAATGGCGGCGTGGTCAGATTTCCACGGTCAGATGGAGAGCAGTACGCTGGGCAGGGGAGCGTAGTGTGCTCGCACCCTCAGCCTGTTCACGATGCTGTCTCTGGTCCCTCGTGGCCGATGCCTCGCTTTGGGTCCTTTGTTCCTCACAATCTCTGGTGGTCAGGAGGGGTCCAGTGTTAAGAACTTTGAAATGTGGGTGCATTGTAGCTTTAATCAAATCAAAAGTGTTCCTATTGTACTTAATGTGCGACAAAAAAGGTAAAAAGCAAAAATAGGTTAGAAAAAGAAAAGAAGTAAAAAAAAAAAAAAGAAAACTGTGTACGGAATAGTCCTGACGGCAGCCGACTTCACCAGCACCATCTTGTACAGTTTGTACAGATGTGTGTTTATTTGTGTAATTTTAGGTTTAGAATTTAGTTTTAGTTTGGGGTTTTAGATTTTAGATTTTTTGTACTGTATTTTCTTTGAAATGATTAATTTATACACATTGACAATGTGTGTGTGTGTGTGTGTGTGTGTTTAAATCCTCCCCTGTGCTGGTTGCTGTGTGATGATTGATGTGTTTTGGCTCTGTATTGCTGAAGCAAAACCAAATACTCTTAGGACAATCTGAACTGTCAGACAGTGTGTGTGTAGGCAGGGGGTTGGTATGGTAATGTGTTTTTATGTACAGGGGTGGTAATGTGGGTAATGTGTGTGTGTAGAGGTCAGTATTAGTGTATTGTTTACAGTTTTTTCAATGTTTATAACTTTAATAAATAAACATGTCCTGTATTAGACTGTATTAGAGTTATATATTAGAGTGATGGAGGCTCTCACTGGTGTAGTTGCTCTGGATAAATGTAAATATCCTTGCTACTCATTTTCATAATTACCTTCTAACAGTTATTTCTGTATTTTAGGATA
>BRDA01006684.1:0-13164 GCA_036984385.1 Crenuchus spilurus
ATAAAATATTGACATTTGCCATCTCCACATCAGTGCATTCAGTTTTTATTCACAATTTGTTTAGTGTCCCAACTTTTTTGGAATCCGGTTTGTATAGTGTATATGAGTATTAACCCACAAAGGGTTAATTCTAAGAGCTGAAGGGAGGTTAGAAAGCATGAACAGTGACTGTTTAGCACGTAAACCCACACATATGTATTAAGTGGACATTAAGAGAAGAATAAACACAAGACCAGTGTAGCTTATGAGCTCTATGATGATCATCTGCACCATATAATCACATCCATAAAGATAATGAACAATTATGAATTATAAACTGGACCTCCATGTACTCTGATGATCAGAACCAACATTTATGCAGCAAGAAAGGCAGTCAGAGTCCTTCAGCTCTCTCAGCAACAGGAGGTTTCTTATTGGCTGCTCCGGTTTAAAGATTATTCTGTTACAGTCTTATTAAAGTCTCAGTCTCTCATTTGGTTCGATATATTTCCCCTCCGGTGGATCAGAACCGGAGCGGATGGTGTTTTCATCTGAGCCGAGTGCCGCACACCCTCTTTTGTTGAGCCTGGAATAGCACAGGAGTGAGCAGGGTGATGTAATGCTCCTGCAGGTGAATCTGATTGGTCCCCTTCTAATGCCAACTCGCGCAGAGTGGGCGAGGTCTGCGCATCACCCACAGAGCTGCTCAGTGTGGACAAAACACAAACCATACTAAGACATACTGGGACTGTGATGCTCCTTATTAGACATTCAAACAGATGGGACATGGACAAAAGTAATGGGATGCCTTCTTCCCAAAATCAAGAGGTTGTCCCACTTTTGTTGGAGTCTCTACTTTCCAGGAAAGGTTCACTACTAAATCTGTGGTGTCCATACATTTTTGGACATGTAGTTAGTCTGAACTTACACATTTTATTCATTATTGCACATTTATTAATTTGCTTTTAATCTACAAACGCTAAACTATTTACATAATCACAGCCAGGCCAATATTGTGATAACAGTGACATATCGTGCACCTCCATCTGACCTCAGCTTTGTGTGAATAAAACATCATTTAAAAAGGTTCTGTATATGATCAATCTGCCACTAGACGTCATACTAGAGCAACTCAGACCAAAACAAATGCTTTGCATTTAGCCACACTCTTTGATTCAGCCACAGTGCCAATTCTGCGTCATTTTGGGGGTCATTTGAGGATACTAATAAATATATTTTTAACATTGATGGATTAAAATGTTGATGTACAAGATCTACAAACCTGAACACAGAATATCTTCACCTTGTGTGAGCAGCTAGTTAACATAACATGTTTATTGTGTTTAGACTGTGTTTCATGGTGGCAGGTTAACATGATCAGAGTTAAAGTTGAGCAGCTTGATTGCCGTTGTGAGGAGGTCTGTACAGTTGTAGCCCTTCCCCCTCCTCTCACTCTAACTGAACAGACACTCACCACTGCGCGCGCGCGCACACACAGCAAGGGGTGTCCTCACAATTCTAAGAGCATCATGGCCTAAAAATATTGAATTTACAAGAATTTCAAAGACAAGTGATTTGCCCGATATTCACATCCTGTCCATAAGCTTGGCCTGAGGAAAGGACCTTTAATACTATATTGTTATAAATTTAGATAAAAGATATATATATATATATATATATAAATAAACCTCCCAACCACTCGATTATAGTGCTGTACTCGAACTTCAGCCGTTAGGCTCTTCTATTCCAGTGTAAACAAGAGGCATTAGGGTGTGCAGGTAATCAATTTTTTATTTCCTATTCTGAGGTTGGTGTCTATCAAGATAACTGAAGTACAACAAATATTAATTTATTTATTTATGCTTTGTAGGTTTCAGTCACTTGTGGAAGTGCATGACAACATAGCTCAAGTTCTTTATTATATTTATTTATGTCAGCTGGTGTAAAATATTGTGGGTGAGGCTGTTTTGAGTCATTTCAGTCAGTTTACACAACCATCCTAATATTACTGAACACAAACTGTAGGATGGCAATGCTCTGTGAAAAAGTTATTTAATGCTATTTAATTGGCATTTAATTGGTATTAAAGACTAATAGTTAATGAAAACTGGCATCACATGTAAATGTGTAAAGATAGAAAGTACAGTATGGATCATTAGATTACCAACTGAGTCACTAACCTATACAATAAAATAAGCAAAAACACTATTAAGACTAAATATTAGCATTTCTAGAGACATTGTATGATATTTTTCATCAATAACGTCAGACGTTTATAAAACCACTGACCCACTCTGCTGAGGGTGATAAATGAAGCCCTTTAAGCAACAGATTTGAGGATGCTGATTGGCTAAATTTATGTTGTATCTTGTGTCAGTAGGTCAGTGATTGGCTGCTGCTTCTCTGAGTGGCTGATATTTCTGTCGCCTCAGAAGAGAGAGAGAATGAACCAGAAAGCTCATTTGATATATTACATGTTATTGTGCATGTTTACATACAGACTTCACATATATACTTATTGATTATTTTAAACATGTTTATTTTAAAAATGAAAATAAACTATTCCCACAGTGGAGGGTGATGCCCTAGCAACCTCTTTTAGTGAGCTGCACTGACCGTGGTATTGTAATATATCACAGTAAACACTAACGTAAACACACTAAAACCTGCTTTTTAGGAGAAAGTTAGCATATTAATTCCAGCTGCCACTTTGAACAAGTCAAAACACTAAACCAGTGCTGGTGTATGAGAACAGTGCCAGGCTAAAGGCAGAAGATCAGTGATGCTGGAGCAGAGCCTGTCAGTCAGGTTTGATCCAGCCTCCATGTGCTGACTACAGGAGGAGCAAAAACACCACGTTAGCAAATCCTGAGCATATCTGGGCTGTAGGTCAAAGTAACAGCAGCTCACAGCACAAAGTTTCTGGACAGGAAGGAGGACACCACTGGGAGACCTCCACCCACTGCTACACTCCCCCAGAACATACTTCTACACCTTCTTCTGCTTTCACACTTACAGATCAGCTCTCAAGTGTATCAGATTTGACAGCCAAATCTATCAAAACAAAGGTTTTCCTTTAGACTTGTACCTTTAGAGCATCCGAGTGACAAATCTGTCTATTCACTGGGTTTTCACACATTTTAACCCTTAACATGTCTATTTCACTGCCTAATCTAGCAATACCTTGATTTCTCTACTAAATTTTACCTTAAAAACTTACATCTGAGTGACATATCTGGTATTAATTGGGTATTCCTGTATTTATTACCATTTGAACATATATTCAGCTGCCTAATCAATAAACCTACTGAATTTTAAATTAAAACATCTATTTCAGTATATAATCTACTTTTTATTTGTGTCGTAGGCATGTTAACCTGTACATCATTTCAGTTTATTTGTTTTCATTCATGTTTAACCTTAAAACATCTGCCTGATCTATGAATTAATTGCTTTTCACACTGATCCTCACCATAAAAACATCTATCCGAGTGACAGATCCATCACATAACTGGGTTTTAATTTTTATTTTTTACCTTAAAAACACATCTTGAGCATAACATCTTGTATGAAATATGATTTCCTGCATTTTTTCACACTTAAAACATTTACTTTTGTGCCTAATCTACCAATTAATTGGCTTTCATACTGAATTTGACCTTAACATCTATTTTAATGACACATTTGTCTATTGAGTTTTCATTCTTTTTTAACCTTAAAACATCTATATGGGTGCCTAATCTACTAAGTAATTGGTTCTCACAAATTTTACCTTCAAATCATCTATCTGCATGACAAATCTGTTATTAATTGGGATTTCCTTCTTGTATTAGCCTTAAAAGCATATACTTGGATGCAAATAATTGGTTTAAAAACTGATTTTTGCCTTAAAATTTTACCTGAGTGATAAATATCTATGTTAATTTGGCTGCACTGTGCTTTTAACCTTTAAAACATCAATTTGACAGTGCAATGTGTTATTTTATTTGTGTCCCTCTGCTTGCTAGACCTATTTGGATGACATTTCTGTAGTAATCAAGATTTCCAGTTGATTTTACCTTAAAACATCTACTTAAATTATTTTTAGTTGTCCAATGTTTTTTTACCACCAAAACAGATATTTAAGTGAATAATGTATTTTTCTTATGTTTTATACCTTTAAAACATGAATTTGAGTGAGTAATCTCTTCCTTCTATCTACTTGGGTGAATAATGATCTGTCCATTGTTTTTTCCCCCTCACTCTTTAAGCTCTGGAACATTTGTCTAAGTCCAGGCTGAGTCTGTGGCACTGATGCATATAGAAACTATTTTTAAATGCTGCTAGTTGTCGCTGCATTACTTTTAGCCTGAGTATTAGCTCTTTAGTTTATTGATCACAGCAGCTCTATTGTGGAGCTTTAAGTCTTCCAGAACTCAGATAAAGCTTTTATTGGAAAGATATAAGGATTTAGCCTCTACTCTGTTCCCTATTGGCTGCCTGGAGTGGACAACTGACCCCTAAACAGTAGACTAAAGCTGCTCAACAACCAATGCTGAACTTACAGGAATCATGTTTATCTCATTTTTCACTTCACATCAGATGTAAGTCAATAAGCCAAGTGTCAAATCAGCACTAAAGTCAAAGGCTAGCATCTTCACCTAAATATAAAAAAACTGTCACACTGTGTCCACACCCACTATTGTGTGAGAGCTATATTAACATCTGGATGAGTTTTAAGAGACGTTCTGATGGATGGAGTACAGAGCAATTTAAGTTTTTTTTTTTTTTTTTCAGATTTAAGAGTGATGTTTTTAACTTTAAAAGCACAAACCTGCTGAATGAATCATGATAATGTAAAATGGAAACACTGGCTGTACATATGAACATAAGATGGTAAAAATGCAGATCAAATGAAGATGATATACAATTACAACAAAAAGCAGCTGTGAGCTTCTGTTTGTGGCAACTTGGGGGCAGTATTGCTGCATTGTGTGGGTTCCTCACTGGGCATCTCGCTCCTCACTACTGTTACAGACCTGAATACAGTTTTTATATGAAGTTTAAATTATCATCTCTGTTTTTACTTGATTTATCAACACTAACATTAATGTGGACCTTAGAGACATAAGCTTGGTTATAAGTTGATGGTGGTGATCACACCAGCACACTCAGTGACTCCAGAGGGTTAAGATCTGGATGAGGTTTGAGAGGGTTGACAGAAGTTTTAGTGATGCATTTTTACAGAAACAATTCCGTTATTTAGGTGACTACTGAGTTCTGGTGTGCATTAGCAATGTTAGCCTCACAGCTTCAGCTCTACAATTGCAAAATCTGGTCTTCAAATATGTCTTGGCTGATCAACTACATCAGAGAAAAATATAAATATGATTAATGGGTGAACAGTATGAGCCATGTAGGATAAGAAAATATATGTTTCATGCTTTTAAAAGGAGCCCACAGTTCAAGTGTGTTATCCTTATGTAAAATAAATAAATAAAACTAAACACACACTTTTATTTATCTAATAAATAATCTAATAAATCTAAATATAAACGAGTCTTACAGTATATATAAAATATAAGCTAAACAATAGAAAACATACCATTATATAAAAACTCTAAACTACAGTGAGCTACACAGTAAAACCATCATGGTGAAAATATTACTGATGGGCTTAATGTATAACTATAGTTAATTTCATTGTAAAAGAAAACAGTAATGTCCTTTCATATATAAATAAGGTTTTTACTGAGGCTTACTGATCTCACCCTAATAAAGAGCCACATTATGTGTCTGAGGCTGAACAGACAATATCAACCACCAAAAAAAAAAAAAAAAAAAAAAAAAAAAAAATGCAGCATCTAATTATCATCACTTCATTATTAATAGGTATGTGAACTGTTGTCAATACTGTGAGGCATTATCTCATTATTCTGCAGCATGAAGTCATTAGTTTGAGATCTCATTGTTTAAAAATACTAAATCACTTGTTTGAGATTTTACATCAAAATCATGGTTTAATCTCTCAAAATAATGAGATTAAAATATAAAATAATGACTTAGTACCTCATAATATCTCAACACACTGACTTGATATCTCCAAATAACAAGATGCAATCTGAAAGTAATGGCTTAGTATCTCAAAATAGTTATCTCAATATACGAACATCTCAGAATAGAGCCTTAATGTCTCAAAACAAATAACAGAGCTTCAAAGTAGTGAAATGTCAAGACAAAAAGCAGAATAAGGACTTCTCAAAACAGTCAAAATAATGAATACATAAAAAATTATGTCAAAGCAATTGACTTAAAATGTATATAAATAATATGTAAAATGTAAATATGTAAAACATCAAATCTGAAAATATCCTGATTTTACAATAATGACCATCTCAAAAACAATGACTTAGTAAAACAATGTAAACAATTATATAAAATCTAAAAATAATGACAATCTTAGAATAATGAGGCATTTCAAAATAATGACTTAATGAAGTATCTGAAAATAATAAAAGTCTCAAAATATGATTAAGCATATGTAAACAATGAAATAATTATATCATCTGAAAATAATGACATTATATTTGGGTGGAAAAAAAGATAATGCCTCAAAAGATTATGTAACTTCTGAAATAACATCTCAAAATGATGAGATTACGGGGAGTGATGAAAGAAATCTCAAAATTATTATATAATGACTAGGTATATGTAAACAGTGATCTAATATTTTAAATTATGACTTAACGAGACAGTCTCTCTGGAATAACAATATAATCTCATAATAACGAGATAACAGTTGAGATAACAGTGCACATGTCTGCTAGATTTGTATTGTGACTGGCTCCTCCTGGACTCACCTGTGCAAAGTAGAGGTTGAGCAGACACAGGGTGAAGAACTGCAGACACACAGGAGAGCAGTAGAGGAGCCAGAAGGGCAGGGGCTGCAGCTGGCTGGCCTGGGAGATGTTCCTGAAGTAGAAGGAAAACAGAGTGGTCCTCAGGGCGGACCACAGCAGGCACAGAAACAGGAACACACTCCTGTAGCTCAGCCGCTTGTGTCCGTAGTGCAGAATCAGCCACAGTTGGCAGTACACGAAGAAGAAGAGTGAGCAGTACAGAGCCGTGTAGATGGCGGTGAGACCCAGCTGCACCTGGGCCGAATCTGCAGCTGCGGCTCGGTTCTGCTCATGTGGGTCACTGAGCTGGTCTCCAGACAACAGCATAGCGGACAAACACAGGCCGCCCTGCTCACAAAAGGAGAAAAGTTTTCATAGGAGCTGCTGGAGCTTAAAGCCAACAAAAAGAGAAAACAAACACAGCTCCTTCTTCTCACTGCTGGCTCCCTACTGCTCATGCACCAAAATCCTCCAAAAATCCCCCAAAAGCTCTTGTGTGATATGAAAAACAGACAAAACACGACGAAGCCCTGCAGGACAGTCCTAAACCTCTGCACAGCAGCTCCTTCTCTGCACAAAAACAACTCGAGAAAAAAAGCTGATATGTAGCGCAAAATCAGCTGGCTGACTGCAAATAAGGCCACGCCCCCTCGCTGCCCCAAGTCCCGCCCGGTGGCCAAGTTGAGCCAATGGAACGCCTCGAACTGCGGCCGCGTTCTAATAGAATCTATAGTCAGGAGTTCTTACTAATGTCTCCAAAAGGTTGTGGACGCCCCTTTAGCTTGACACAGATACAAACACAGCTTGTAGAGAAGCACTACCAATAGATTAGGACCAAACATGAGCCTGTGTCTAATGCCAGGTGGGCTAGAGGGCACAGCATTGAGCTGTGGAACGGTGTTCTCTGCTCCATCCAGTACTTTTGGAAGGAGTTGGGGATGAGGTGGTGATCATCCAACATCCTGACCTCACTAAGGCTGCGATCAGACTGCATGTAAACCAGAGTAGTATGGAATGACATCACTGTCTTTAATATGAGAGCATCACACAGAGTTAAACTGAGCTGAGAAACAAGAACTGTGGTCTTTGCAGAGCTGCACAGGTCGTCACTCTGCTCGCTTCTCACTTTTTTCCTCGATTCTGAAGTTTCTGCTGGCTGTAAAATGACAAGAGGAAATACGTCAGAGGTCAAAGGGTTGCTAGGTGACTGGCTTGACTAGTCGCTTCAGGTGTGGGCCCTAAAATGTGAGTCCAGAAAAATATTTTTTTTTGTGAATTTAAATTGTGAATGTATTATTTATATTTAGTATTATTTAGTTAGGTAACTAGCATTAAGCCACGTTGCTTAAGAAATCAGTGTTTATATATATATATATATATATATATATATATATATATAAATCAGAGGTGGTGGGGTGTTGGTGTTGGGCTAGTTTAAAATGTACAACCAAAAACTTATAGTTACACAGTAGAACAATAGTCGTGTTGGAGATGCCTTAGGTAGACTTTCTAAAATTAGAAGACCCCAGTGGAGCGATCTGTAAATATAGATTACAGTAAGACTAAAATTAGATTTAAGAGTAATAAACATATGTGATTAGACTGTGATTTAGGATTTGTTTTAAGTTTGTTTAGTGTGGCTTTCCGTCAGAGAGCGGACTGGAGAGTTTTTAGGGACCTGGCAATCTGGAATGCACTCGCTAGATCCCCTTCACTTTTGGTTGGATGTGTTGTTCTTTGTCCGGACTGAGGCAGATCGGTACACATCTGATTGTAATCACATTTCAAACCACTTCCAAAAATGTGGATCAGATTTGCAAAGATAGGATTTGATGTGTTTTTGACTGCCCGAACTACCAAACATCAATCTGGAAACAATCAGGATTGACCAGAAATCATATTTGGTTTAGCAGTGTGAATACAACCTAACATTCATAGTCTACAGCCGGTTATAATGTTATGGCTCCCTCGTTTTTGCGCAAGCGCCCTTTTAAGTGCCCTACGTAGGGTGTATATGTGCGGTTTAGAACCGAGTATAAACGTTCTTTCTGATTGGCTATGCATAAATCCGCCTCTGTTGTCTATGGCCGCGTGTGATTTGTGCTCTGCATTCTTATAGGAAAGTCCTATCCATGTGATTGGAGGATTTTTTGCGCATGCGCATTATGTATGTTTGGATTCTGCAATGGCGAGAGAAACAACGAATACATGGACGGCTGGTTATCCTCAATACTGCTTTTATTTCTGAATTAAGCTGGAGGAAATGAGCCCATGCTTTGTTAGGCCTGAATTTGATATGCATTGTTGTTTATTTACATGCTGACATTGTCACGTGGTCACATGATGTGGTGAAATTCAGCCATACAGTCGTGATGGAGAAGCTTAGCAGTGTTTATGGTCTAGCTCTTGTGTTGTGCTTGATATCAGAACAGGGCTCTGCTGCAGAACTAACTGAACACACAGCCCAGGGCTTCACACAGACCCTCCTGTCTGGTAAAACAGCTTTGATCTACTTTGGAAGACAAGGTGAGCTGGGAATACTTCTGACTGCTGAATGTTATCTAGAACGTTTACAGGAAGCCCTGTTGTAGTCTGTGTGTACAGAATGCTGTGTTACTTGGTAGGTGTTAGTGGAGCTGTAGTGTTGCTTTTGAAGATGATTCATTAGATGTAATAATACATTACTGTGCCTGTGTAATATAAATATGATTGACTTATCATTGCAGTCTTAGTTTACTGTGTTATACACACATCTATTCTTCTGTTTACAGTCATACTTGTGTTTTTGTGTATTTGCTGCTCTTACTGCACTTGTAGTGCTGTAATATAAGACTTTCCTTTTAAAGTGATCTCTGTATATCTAACCGTCCGTCCGTCTTTGAAAACACAGTACTATGATCTGCAATTGAATTGTATTTGTTTATTTTATTTACTTACGATTGCTCTTATTCTAATGAATATTTTTTGTATTTATTTTGTGCTTTTTTAATCCATTTATTCTGATTTAGTTGATGTACCTTAATTTATTCTTCTTTTATTGATCGCTTTTTAAGTATTGACTGTACACTATAAAAGAGAGTCCCTCTGTCTGTAATCTCCTGATGTTCAGTTATGAAATTTGTGTTATTTTATATAACAAAATTAGCCATAATTCTTTTTCATGTGACATTTTAATATTTTCTGATCTCTGCTTATGCTGTAGAATTAAGCAGGCTGTTTTTGTTACTGTGCCTTTAAGACTGATGTATGTAAACATGCTCTGTTCTGATTGGCCAGCTTCATTCAGAAAGCAGTCCAGGCTGACATTGTGGCTTTGTCTGAGATGAGCTGAGCCAGATGATGCGAGGCTGTCCTATCTTCACAAGTCTTAATATTTTCATTTTTGTGACATCACAAAAACAACACATTCAAAATAAGTTGTTTTGAGCTTAGTTTGCATGTGGACCAGGCAGTGAATGATACATTTTGACACATTTGTCACGTCTTTGTTAAAAAATAGTGACAAAAATGTGTTTTTCTATCATATCAGCTCTTTAATTATGATTGTGCACCAGCTCTGACTAAAGCTGTGAAAAATTATGTTTTTTGTTTTCATTTGCAGCCAATCCAGCTATTAAAGCCTTTTTAGAGCAACTACAGATGTCTGCGCATGCTTTGGAGGACTATGGCATATTAGTTGGTAAGGTAAGAAATCGAGTGTTTTCCTTTAAAAGCTCCGCCTTCATGTACATTCACTGGCCACTTTATTAGGTACACAGAGCTTGTATCTCCATTTATTGTCCCATTTTAGCTCCACTGAGCATACCTTGTTCACTCTGTTCTTCAATTATCAGGACCCCCACAGAGCAGATGGATAATTCTCAGTGGTTTTAATGTTATGGCTGATTATTGTACAGTACATTTATTCTGCACTGACTGTGATAAATGACTGCAGGTGAACTGTTCCAGAGAGGAAGTGAAGCAGTACTGCTCAGAAGAGGAAGTGATGAAGAAGGTGTATTTATTCAGGTGGCTGTTTGTTGCCTTTTCTAATAATTTCTATAATCTGCTTCACAGCTAATTACTCTTTGCTTCTCATTTGTTTCTCAGAGGTGTGGATGTCTTGAGAAGTTTTGATGTTGACACTGTTTTTGACGTCAACGCCATTGTTTCTCATGTGCTCTTGTGAGTTCAATGGCTTCTTAAAATCACTACACAGAAGTAATACGTTTGAGCCAGAACATTATGACCAATATACTTATTGTTATAGGTGTAAGACATTCATTTGAGTATTGCAAAATTATATTTTGTGTTATTGATTCTCAAAAACAGTAAAGATTTATAACAAATAGTTTACATGTAAAGACTGGTGGTCCATTGTGTAGTGTTTCAATCTCTGACCACTAGATGGCAATCTGTCTTCAGCCATTAGACTCTTTCAATTCAACATACGCAAGTAGTGTAAGGATATATCACCTTACTTACAGCCGGTCTTGTGACTGGATGGCTGCCAGTTTGATCCCCTGAGTGACGTGCCCTTGAACAAGTGCCAGTCCATCACTGGGCACACACTCACTCCAGAACAATGTAGAATACCCAAATCATCTGATCTCCATGTTTTTGGACTGTGGAAGGAAACCCCCAAACACAAGGGGAGAACATGGGACCCAGATGGGTCTTGAACCAGGGATCTTAGCGTTGAGAGGTGAGTGTGCTGAGCAGTACATAGCACTGCTTGCAACCTGAGGTGGTACCTTATCTTCAGAGCGTGTTAAATATATGAGCACATTGGTCCTGTTTTGGTGCTGCCAACACTGCTTAAACCCAATGAGCCATTAGCTCTATGGTGTCTGATTGAAGTCTGCTGATCAGGAGAAACTTGCTGCTTCAGAGATGCTCCAGCCCAGTCTCCCGCATCCAGCACATCAACTGAGAGAACCGTTGTCTTAACATCTAATGTATCCCAGACCTTCACATGTGCTGCTGTTATATTTACCTCGTCAGTGGTCGTAATGTTTTGGCTTATGCGTGTATACTCTCTACGTCTTCTAAATGCGTCTTTGAAAGCTACTTTAACATCAGTGTCCACCACCTTCTGTTCTGTCAGCACTGTGCTCTTCAACGAGGTTCGTTATGTACACACTCCTGCTGAGCTCCTGATTGTGGAGAGGGCAGTGAAGGGAAAGATGGACGTTGTGATGGGTCACATACAGGCACTTGGCCTTCCAGGTTAGTTTTACATATTTATATACAATTACAGCCTGAAGTCTGTGTTTCTCACCCTGTTCTTCTATAGTCAGCACCCCATCAGAGTTGGTGGATCATTCTCAGTGACACTGATGTGGTGATGGTGTGAGCTCACACACTAACACACCACCACCACGTTAGTGTCTCTGAGAATGATCCTCTGTGGGGGGTTCTGAGCATTGAAGAACAGGACAACATACACAGATGAACTAAGAACTAAGAATATTGTGAAAGATTTTCTAAAATATGTCTGAGTTTGTAGTGAACAATCAGATCAAGCCTGAAATGATCAGCCAGACTCTGAGCCAGTTTCATGTGCTTCAGTGTTTTAAGTTTATTAAACTGTGTCGGGTATGTTTTGCACAAAAAAAAACTAATAATAATTATTATTCATATTTTAGGTTTCTCTCTTAGATCATTTAGATAGATAGATAGATACTTAGATAGATAGATTCTTTCTTTCTTTCTTTCTTTCTTTCTCACTCACTCACTCACTCACTCACTCACTCACTCACTCACTCACTCACTCAATCAATCAATCAATCAATCCATCCCTTGCGGGAAATTAAAAATTCACTTAAATCAAGTAAATGTATGTTTTGGCCAAGCATGCACATCTTATGGATGGATGGATGCATAGGTAGCTAACTGGATGAGAATACAAGACATTTTTATTTATATAGCACATTTAAAAGACAGCAAGTACTGCACAATAAAGCACGTCAAAGTCAGAAGGGATGGAAAGATGTGGGTTCATTTATTGTACTTAAACTTTCAGATTCATGTTTGGTAAAGAATTAGAAAGTCTACAGCTACGTTCACATTACAGCCACGTTGCTCAAATCAGATGTTTTGCTCAGATCAGATTTAACTATCTTGACGGTTCACATTAACAAATGTAAGTGAGCTGTATCTGTCTGTAATGTGAACCAATCTGTCCCTGAAACGGCTCGCATGTGCACATTGATACGTGTATACACGTCCCCAGGCCAGTTGACAGACTTGCTGGGGCCCGGGGAATGAAGGCTTCACACCCCAAACATCCACCCCACAAAAAAGAAAAAAAAAAAAAAAAAAAAAA
>BRDA01006685.1:9566-26881 GCA_036984385.1 Crenuchus spilurus
GACTCGTCGTTATGAGAGCCTGCACAGTGTACAATATGCCTTGATGTGACCACAATATGCACCCACGTTCCCCTGAAATGAACACTTGATTTACTAAGACTGCCGTTTATCACACAAGCTGTGCAGGACCACCTACTGGTGTCGTTTCACTGGTGGTAATACCATGAACCTTTCAACAACCACGAGACAAAGGTTCAGTGACCAAAGCATTTTACAAACATTTATGTACATTTGTTTACACAAATCAAACATTTTCCATCTTAACACTTCAGAAGAAAATTCCTCTTTCTAGCTGTTTGGAGACTATGATAAACTTCACAAATTCTGCTGCTCAGTCTTTAATGGTAGAATGGTGAGATAGGACAGTCACCACTTTTTAGCTCAGTTTTATTGTCTCCCACAAAATGCTTACAATGAGTTTATACACTGTATTGAGGTTGTTTATGGACTAATATCTCATATTCTAGTGATTAATAGTGTTTATCGAGGTTGTTTATGGACTAATATCTCCTATTCTAGTCATTAATAGTGTTTAATGAGGTTGTTTATGGACTAATATCTACTATTCTAGTGATTAATAGAGTTTATTGTGGCTGTTTATGGACTAATATCTCCTATTCTACTGGTTAATAGTGTTTATTGAGGCTGTTTATGCACTAATATCTCCTATTCTAGTGATTAATAGTGTTTATTGAGGTTGTTTATAGACTAATATCTCCTATTCTAGTGATTAATAGTGTTTATTGAGGTTGTTTATGGACTAATATCTCCTATTCTAGTAATTAATAGTGTTTATTGAGGTTGTTTTAGTGTACAGGGTAAAGGCAGAGTGGTTTATAACAGCTGGAGTGGTTTGTTTTTATAAGCACTTTCATTTGACTAACCAAATGGAATATTTCCTGAGACTGATCCTGAGAGTTAAAATAGATTTTTTTCTTTCAGCTTGTGTTGCTCCAGACAGTAAAAACCATATGACCTGAAGTATGCTGGACATTGATTAGAACTTTAGTCAGGAAGGAAGACGGCCTTTCAGGAAACTGTGCTTTAGTTCTGGGACTCATAGAGGCTGGATTGCGTGTTTAAAAGCCTGTGGCAGGGGAAGTGCACATGCCAAATTATTTCACAGAAATCTCACAGCAAGATGTTTAATAAATATTTGCTATACTAATTTTCCCTTTGAAAGAGTAATATAAACCGCCTGACAAGTGTAGAGTTTTCCTCAACTGTGCCGAATTGTTTAATAAATCAGGAAATGGTATGCTCAGATTCTTAGGGGCCCCGTATCTCTGCCTTTATGTGCAAACCTTGTAATGCAATATTAAATCCAGGGTAACAGCAAGAGCTCTGGATGTGTTTGAACTTGTCTGACTAAGCCAAAACAATGTAATGATTTGATTTTCTTCAGCACCCTCTGGACTCTTTGGATCAGCAGTACTGCCCAGCAGAACTGCATGACTGTGTAGAGTACAGTCAGCATGAGAACATACTGATGAAATTATTCAAGATTAGTTTGCTGCAAGGATATGCACCATCTCAAAGCCTCTTGGATACCTAATTTGTTCCTGTTCAGTCACTAAAGGAATTCGAGGCTTAGCCTGGGGAGGCTGTACAGTCAGCCCGGTGTGAGGCATTGTCCCAGCAGCAAACATCAGCGTGGGGAAGTAGCAGCAAATGTCAGGTTAGTGGGGACAGCAAGGTAGTGATGACTAGTTTGATACTGGTGGTTGAGGGTCCCGTCAGTGATCCTCAGTTTCCACTAAAGGAGCAACCGCACCAGCTTTTATTGTAATCAAACCAAAGATGAACACTCCCTAAGCACTGATTATTGATCTGATTTTCCTCCGCTTGGTTTCTCCCCAGGCCACGAGGGTGACTCCTGCCTGCGTTCCTCAGACTGTTCGGAGGGCTACTGCTGCGCCCGTCACTTCTGGACCAAGATCTGTAAGCCCGTACTTCGCCAGGGTGAGGTGTGCACCAAGCAGCGTAAGAAAGGCTCGCACGGCCTGGAGATCTTCCAGCGCTGCGACTGTGCCAAAGGCCTGGCCTGCAAGGTGTGGAAGGACGCCACCTCGTACTCCAGGTCCAGACTGCATGTGTGCCAGAGGATCTGAGGAGGTGCAGGTGAGGGCCCTGTGAACGAGCTGCATCGTGGGGCCCATTCTTACTGCCAGAGAGCAAAGGACTGCGGGACTTGGCCATCTGTGGTGAAGGGAGGCATGGAGGAGAAAGAGCGATGTACACATAAAGAGAGAAAACTGTGTGTGTGTGTGTGTGTGTGTGTGTGAGAGAGAGTGCGAGCGAGCATGAGCATGAGCATGTGTATGTGTACTTTGGGACGATTGAGGTCTCCAGCCTTGGACAGTTCCCACTCAGCCTCTTTTCATTAACTTTTTGCTGCACATGTTTTTAAAAACACGATTGATTTTGAAAGCCATAGCGTTTCACCAGCAGTAGATGGATAGATGGAAGGCATTTAGCATTTTGTGTAGTAAATACCAGACGGGACTGCGTTTACCACTTGTTCTGGAGATTTGAAATGCACATTTGTTTCATACAGGGTTCAACATAACTCAATAATCACAGAAATAACCACTATAGTTCATAAAAGCAATATCTGTCTGTTCTGTAACACTTCTAGTATATAACCATATTCATATGTGTTAGGTCTACATAACCCACACCTGCCCAGAGTGAAGCAAACAAGCTTTCTTCATTATTTATCCACAATCAGATTTGTGTGGTCTTATTTTGTCGATGTTCTCATTTGTCCATGATTGCCTGTTTTGCATTTGTGAACAACAACATGCTTCAGCACTTTGCTTTAGTGACCTAGAACAGTGACAGAGCGAAAATCTGTATGAAATTTGTAAATTTGTGGATGGGCTTGTGCCATATTTTAGCTCCTATTGACACATTAAATGAGAACTCTGCAGATTTCTTTACATCTCTAAAGAATTGTGAAATGGTGACTACTTACCACCTCAGATTTCTTTACAGTGGTGGTCATAGGAACCAGATGTTTTATTACACAAATCCGTTTTCTTTACTATCTAAAATCACGAGTGAACTCAGACATGCATAGACTGTCAATCATTGGATATTTGCTGTAGTTACTTTGCTTACCCTCGAAGGTTTCATCAAGTTTAAGGCTCTCTATTAAGAATAGTGATTGTCCCATTATACAGGACGAACAGACACTTGCCAGCCAATCAGAAAGGAGTATTTCTTGTTTCTGGGGTATTGTCATTGTTTAAAATCCTATTTTTCCAAGAGAACAGATTCTGATTGGCTGGTAGGTGTCTATTCTAAGACATAGATCCAGTAAAAGTTTACTATAATCTGAATACTTTGATAAAAAGCATTGTAAATATCCATTGATTGACAACATACAAGTGTTATCCAGGTTTATACACGTGATGCTGCTGATGGTAAAATAATGTCTTTTAAAATTAGCTTTCTTTGCTGACTATTGTGCCTCAGAACGCCAATGTTCTTCCAATATGTTTAAACTAAAGGCTTATGGCAAAACTAGTAGCAGTGCTTGTAACCATTTCATGCAATAACATTCTGTGCGGTATCTTTTAGAGTCTTCAGATGTCTGGTTCCTATCAAGACCACTGTGAACACTTCTCTAGAATGGAGCATTTCACATCAAACTGCTCAGAAATGACTTTGTTTACATATTAACTAGGTGGAATTTCTAGGTTAATATCCAACTGCCATTCAGTGAGGGAATTGATACATTGATATGATTGATACATTTGCATGTGGAAGCATTTCCAATTAAGAGAGCAGAAAAATAGATGGAGCTGGAACTCTATATTGTGTTGTCTCGAGTCAGACTCATGGTGAGAGAAGGGAGTTGAGATGGAGTTAATTCTAGATCAGCACTCCTGAGGTGGTTTCTGGGCTTAAAAGGCTTCCGCAGCATTCAGTGACATGTACAGTATGGTTTAAAACTTGTCTGTGAGGACTTATTCATGATCTGGAGCTGAGTGATACTGTATTGATTCTCAAGGGGTAGGGGACTAACCCTGATCAGGATTAAGACGATAAAATAGATGGTATTGATTCTCAATTGTAATGAATAGTTTACATGTAAAGATTGGTTTTGTGTTGCGTTTAAACACCCAAACACTCGATGGCAGTGTTGTAATCTTCAGCCATTAGACTCTTAATTTCCAATGGAAACAAGTAGTTTTCCAGGCACCATAGGACATTAAAGAAAACCGCAATATATAATCTTCCTTACAGTATCACACTATCCATCCATCCATGCTTCCATCCATCCATCATCTTCTTAATCCTGGTGAGGGTCACGGTGTGTCCCCTACTCCTTCATGGACGCAGGAAAGGGCACTACCACACTATATCAGAATATATTATATCATAACATGTATTATGATGCACACTGCCAGGTTCTTTTTTTCAGTAACCACTGGGCCATTTTAGGTGACTAAAGTTGATTTTAAACTGAATAAGCAACAATTTAGACTCCAAACATGTTTTGACTGATCAAGTACATCTGGACTAAGTAGAAGTGTATTTACATTTTTTTTTTTTTTACCAAACTTTCACTATGTTTAACACAAGTTTATCACATTTTGTAGGAGGAATTGTTTACATTTTGCGAAGACAATTATTTTAACTAAAGCATTCTGTAGATATTGCTCAGTTTTCACGTTCGACCCAGGCTTGTCATTATATTTAAATTGAATAACCAGACAGAGAGACAAAGTTGTAACCTCTTTTGTCCCACAAACTAAAATAGATTGACCTCATAGTATTTTTTTATGCTGAATTCAAATCAGATTTCTAGTTTAAATTTTTCTAGTTTTCTATCAGTAATAGTTTTTAAGGGACACTGCAGTTTAAATGTACAATAAGTGTATATTACTTATTTTAAAACAAGGCTTTTACAATATGCAAGAAACTTACTTCTAAAATGTATGAGCATATGATGTTTCACTTCTATTTGGCCTCAAGAACATTCCTCATTAGTGGCCAGTGATTGTCTGTCAATATAGAGATGCTACAGTTTCCTTGGTACCACTTTTCATGTCCAGAAGGTCTTCTTTCCAGGAGAAAGTCTGCTTTAGAGAATTTTTAGACTCGTATTGCACCCCAGAGCTTTATATTAAGACATCTTTTAAGAAGAAGGACCTTTTTGTTAGGAATTTGCACTGGTGGGCAGCCCTATCAGAAGCAGTACCGGCAGAGCTTAGCTGTCTTCTCAAGTGAGCTGGTTCTTCTCATAATGTGTCCAAAAATAAGATATCTTAACCACGTTATATTAAGTGAACTTTGATTTGGTCCAGGATCCATTTATTGTTTTTTTTTACTGTCCAAGGTTCTCTCAAAAGTCTTCACCAACACCAAAGTTCACAGGCATCAATATTCTTCCGGTTGCCACTTTCACATCCAGAAAGAACCACAGAGAAGACCACAGTCTGATTAGATGTTCTACTGACTTGTTAATGATTGATCCATGTAGGCAAAAGCTCCACTTTAACATTTACTCAATCAATGGTAAAGCTAGTGGTCTTTCCTGTTGTCATAACTTTTATCTTGGTCCAAAAGTCCCATCTTCTCATACTGTTCTTTAACTTTCCTTATAAGGGTCTTCAAGTCTTCCTGATGTTCTGCTGTGAGTGTTGTTATCCACATATAGAAGGTTATTGATGTTTCTTCCACTGTCTTCAATCCTTGGTCATCTTCCTCCAGTCCTGCTTCTCTTGTTCAATGTACAGTTTATATAGTTACGGTGATAGATTACAGCCTTGTCTAATGCCTTTGCCAATGTTGAAAAAGTCTCTGTCCATTTTCTGTTACGACTGTGGCTTGACTTCCTTCTTGAATTCTTTGACATTTTGGTACAGATACTACAGTATATGTAATAATGTGGGAGTATAACAAAGTGTAGCTGATGGAAAAACATTTGGATTCAGCATGCAAAAATACATAAGAAACATCTGTCTTTGTAGAGACAAAGTCTTTGTCAACAGATCATTCCTCTATTTTGTGAATCTCCTATTGTATTTTCCTACTATCTTCAATCAGTTACAACTAATAAGCTCTTATTGTAAATAATATGGAAACATTGAAATGAAATGTATTTAAAAACGATTGTATATCATGTACATATGATAACCGGAGGTGTTGAGGCAGGCAGGCAGTACAATCTGTAGGAGCAGAGGCATGAGAGTTGATTTTATACCCCTGTGCTTGCATGGATTTGGGAGCAAAACAATAGTTTACATCTTCATTTGTTTTAACCCATTTTTACATTTTTGCTGCATATACAGTATATTAAGATCTCAATAGAGTTATTACTATTAAATTATTTTCAAAATTCCTTTCTTTGAATGAGCCCACCGTTGTGCTTTTTTTTCTTGATTTGTTCTTGCCATAATGAGATTTTGATTATGCTGTTATGTTTATTTCCCCCAGTGTATATTTACAATGTTTAAAAATGATTAAAGAATGTATTTTGTATTACAAGGATGTTTCCTATTTGAAAGCAAATATAAAAAAACGACATAACGTTGACATGTCACATGTGATACAAAGTGTATGCATTATATCCCAGAGATGATGAATACTTTTTTTCTGATTGGCTGGCAGGTCAGGTGTGTATTAATTCACCTAAGAAAAAAGTTTAATCACTGTTCTATATCAATGTCCTTTAAACTTTGAATGATAAACGTAGCAGCCATTGTAAATATTAGTTTGCAATAGAGAAACAACAGTCAATAACAACTTTACCATGCTTAGACTCTTCGTGTTTTCTTTGAATACATAAATACTGTCAGCTTGCTGTGATGCAAGGGGTACAAGAGGAAACGGAAGACAGTGTGTCTCCTGAAATGTAACTTTTATTCAACAGAACAACTAGACTGTGGCTGTGATACAAACAGTGACTATGACATCAAAACAAGGCATGGAGACAATACAAACTATATTGACAATTCAATGACTGACGTGGACTGAAACACTGGGAAGGCTTTTAAAGTACACTTAATCATGATAGGAGATAGAACAGGGCTTTAAGTAGACAAGACACGTGCATACAATGAAACATGACATGATGTGACTGGGAGTGTGAATGAGACATGACGATGATACACATGGAACAGAGAGCACATGGTGAAATGTAAACAGAAAACACATGGCCAGGGACACAGCATCAGATGGAAGGGTCACAAATGCTCAAAAATGTCTAAATGTAACCAAATTATTCCAGTTAACCATAAAAACTGTTTGAATCTGAGCCCAAGTCTTTACACACCAATAAATTAAAAATGGTGTTTTTCTAAAATAACCCTTTAAATGAAAATATTTTGTAATATGTACACATGCTTAAAATTTACTGCTAAACACTAACAGTTTTAGATTTTTAGTCTGAGAAATAATTTATTTCAGGTTGCACAGCACTAAAGGAACATTATGTAGGTTCATCTTACAATTCAGATTTGTGTCACAAAAGGGTGCTGTTCAGCAGGACAGAAGCTCAGTGCTCAGTTCTATTTGCGACTCAAATGTCAGTAAAAGATTGCAAACAAAAAATCAACATTTGGGTTGGATTAGTTTATCCAGGGACCATCTGTTTTTAACATTTTACACGTCTCCTCATTTTTGAAACTTCTAAAAACTGTTGGACCCCGAAAACTATCAACATCAACATCAATCCAGCTGATGTTTGACTTTTGAGCTTTTTCATGGTTTGCGATGAGGATGTTTCCATTCCATAACCTGCTGTTTACTCTCAGGTTCATAGTGTTGAATCCATGTCACATCAGCAGTAACGATCCTATCACCTTCCTTACAGTATCGCTCCAAATATTGTTAGTAGATGTCCAAATGCATCTGCAACCAATCACTGCACACTGTTCATCTCTCCTGCAAATCATGTGGGGAGGACTTTTTTTGTTGCACTGCAGTCATAAATGAAATGACATAACACATTTAAACCTGCACAGCAGTTGATATGTCGACAGTGACCAAGTACAGAAAGTGTTGATAAGACATTGTGGACAAACTTAAGTGTGGATCATTTATACCCTCATATATATTATGTACAAGTGTCTCTAAAATTGTAACTTCACCAAAGAGGACAAGAAGCATTCAGTGCTTTTTTTACATTCAGTGTACGTTAAGCAGTTTGGCAGCATTGGTGTTCTCCTGAGCTCAGATTATGCACAAAAACGAAACCTCCCAATGATATGCAGTAATGACGACATTTAAGCAAATAAAAAGCCGAAAGTTTTCAGCACTGACCTGTCTGGAAAAAATGCAGAAATGTATAAAGATCTAAAACTGAGAACTCCTTCAATTAGTAGGTGAGAAGCAGATGTGAAATCCACCAGAGTTTCTTCTGAATCTCTCCCTAGAGTGTCCCTCAGCTCTGGCAGCCCCATACAGCCCAACTGGCAGCTGCGGTAGCTTTAGTGCTTTAGCGTCTGAGCTGTATTTTCCTGACTCCATTTGAAATGACATTTATTGGCCTGTACAGTTAGGGGTCTTGTGTCGAAAATAAGCAACCTGTGTGCATTTTTTCTCTCTGCTTGTAGCCCCAACAGCCTTTTTCATGACTGGGTTCACATTCACAAGTCTGACATGTCTATAAAACCCAGCGCAGACTCGAGTCTTTGTACGTCTGGCAGACTGGTGAGAAGGCGAAAAAATCCAGTGCTGATTCCAGCAGCCATTAACATGACAAACCACCAACAGTGTTGGTGCTCTCCATGTAATTCCCTACTGACCATGGGACCTGGGCTTAATTGCGTCCTCCCTAAATGGCATCTCCAGCTGGGACGTTCAGGGGAGCCTGTCTGGAGTGAAGGGTGGCAAATATGGAAGAATCAATAACAGCTTGTTGGGTTCAATCATTGTTCATACCACTTCAGAGACTTAAAACAACAGAATTATGTTGTAATGGAAGAAAACAGCTTAATCAGGCAATGCCATAAACCTCAAACCATTCTGTAGGGTTCTGGAGCTTAACTGAGTGGGGTTTTCTTCTCCTACAGTGATTCAGCAAAAACAATTGGGCAGTTTTGTTTTAAATTCACATTTCATTTGGTCTGGTTTTGCCTGGGTCTAACAATAGTGTGGGATTCTTTTGTCAAGTATACATAAATCAGAGGGGATTCCTCCATCAGAAGAACATTACTAGGGGTTCCTCAATCAAATGACTATAAGTGAGGTGGTCTTACATCAAACAAACATCAGCTGGCCGAAGACCCTCCATCAAACAAACAACAATTGGTTGGATTCCTTCATCACACAAACATTAGTTTGAGAGTTCCCTGTCAAATGAACATCAGTCAGGGGGTCCTCCATCAAAAGGGGGATAACTTTTATAGACACTCAAAGCTCTTTGACATTTGGGACAGACATTAGAGTCACCTCAAACACCAAAAATGATCAGCATCCAGCTGCAGCCGGTTCGCCCCAGAATTCTCAGCACACATCAGCTATTAGACAGAGCAGAGAGGAGAGACTAAGTGTATGAAGATGAAAATGGAGATGATTAGGAGTGGGAAATTTAGCCAGGACATTGGGGTAACACTGCTACTCTTTTGGAGGAAATGACCATGAAGCTTTTTCAGACCTCTCTGTAAGATGGCATAATTTATCCAGTAACGGTGTCCCTGTCACTGCACTGGAGCACTGGGATCCACACAGAACACAGGAATAGTGTCTCCTTTTGTCCACCAACACCATGTCCAGCAGACACACAAGCTTTTAAATGTCTCTCATCTAAGTACAAACCAGACCCAGACCTGCTTAGTTTAGATAGCCTGAATTAGCTGTTAGCTGGCAATTTCTGTAAAAAGAGCAGCCTACTGTGTTTGGCCGTGGTGAGCAGTCATCCGCTGCTGGTTCATTGTTCTGAAAGAGCAATAAAAGCATTTTCCAAATCAGAACGGCATGTTCCAAGTCCATTTGCATGCATGGTGAAATGACTCTTCTCTCTGAAAAAAGATGGTTCTTCAGAGATTCTTTACTTAAGGCACCAAAAAGGGTTGTTTAAAGTAGAATTATATGTAACACATTAATCATTAATGAACTATGCAAGAACATATAGCAGATGTGAAGTCTTCTTCTTTGTCTTCTTCAACTGGTAATACAAATGATATCTTGACAATTGAACTTGGATCCATCCATTATCTCCCGCTTATTCCTGATCAGGGTTGCAGTGAGTCTGATATCCCCTCACTGGAAGCAGGGCAGGGCATTACACTATCCTAGCTAAGCCCAGGACAGGGCTTGAACTCTAATCTAATATGTCATTTTTGAGTTATTAAACCTATTTCTGTACACATTTTACATGTGTTAAGTAATTTAAAGAAAGTACAGTGGAACCTCGCTTATCACTGCTAATTTTGTGAAAACAAAGCATTTAGTCACGCATTCATCATTCATTCTCGCAAAAAACAAACAAACCAAAAGGCTTGTGAGGCACCTAAATAATAACAATCAAAACAAACTAAAACACGTCACAGTAAAGTGAAGGTGCCCAGCACTACCATCTGAAAATAGGTGTGTAAACAAATAGCGGACGAGAACCTTGAGAACAGGTGTACAAAACAGACTGCAGCTGGACTGCACCAGCACTCTCTAAAACAGAGCGTAAACCTAATAAATAAGAGTGATGTCAGATGCTCATTTATCCATTTCATTAGTCTTTTGTAATTATTTCTCATTGTGTTCTGTGTTTAAAACTATAGTTATTTTATATAAAATGTGTTTTTGTTTATATTTTGGAGTGTCTGGAAATATACATTTTGGGAAATATTGCTTCTTATGGCACTTTAGAACATATATGTATTATATTTCATTGGCATTTGTTTTGGACAGTATTCATAGAGCAATCTTAAAATGGGAAACATTATGTCACACAGCCCTTCAGCACTACACAGCATAAAAACCCACTTCCCAAAATGCCCTGCATGATCATGTGACACAGAGGACCAATCACAGGATGTTCCAGAGTTGTAACCTGTTTCACCTGTTGCTCTTTAAGGACACTTATATAAAGCACATCTTCATAGCTTCCTCACAAACTATTGTTCTTGTTCATCACTTCATAGTAAGCTGTCTTACTCTGATTGCATTTTTTTGATGTCATCTGTAGATTTGCCCCTTTTCTGGTCTGTTCTCCTGTTTCTTGGTTTACGGTATTTGCTTTTATATTTGGATTTGTCTTTATGTACCTTTGCCAGCTAATTTTATGAACCTGTAATAGACCAGTTTCTTCACGTTTATCGTTATGCTGTATATTCACAGTTAGTGAAGAAGTCAATAAAAGAGTGAAAAGAGAAAACGGCTGTTGTCTTGAGACTGGCAGCATCATCAAACCTCGTGTGTGTGTTATGTATGTTACTGATAAGCTTTTGATTATGTAATAAACTTTGTATATGAAATGTTTCTGGACTATTAAATGCTTTAACAGAGTCAGAAACTCTAAATCTCACCGTATGTGTGAATGTGCTTTCCAGATGCTCAGTAATGTTGAATAACCTTTGATACATTCCTGAGTATGTCTCTGAATCAGAAACCATGGATTCAAGTTTGGTGGAAGCCAAATGAAATTTGTTGCTTTACAGTTATATAAGCTGATATGGAACAAAGTTATTTCGAGGTTGTGGAATGAGCGTGAGGTAGACGAGGGACGCTGGAGGAACGGAAAACTGTAAATTACTTCTTTTCTTGCTTCATGTTCCCAATGAACCTTAAACTCTGAAAGGAGTCAAAATGACGGCAAAAGCAAAACTATTTGATCAGAGAATGGAGGAGTTCCAGCTGATCATAATCACACCTCACAGCTAAACCTACAGTCCAAAACATTATGTCCACTTTCCACAACCACCCGAGGGCTCAAATGAGACTAGCAAAGTGAGACTGTGGCACATCCATCTGTACCACTTGCAGGAGTCGTCGTTCCCCTTTGGCATCAATGGCGCATAGATCACCACTCTTATGCTGTTGGGAGACTCAATGAACAATAAGTCCATTCTCAGTAAAGTACTACAGCGGCTCTACAGACACAAACTTAGTGGTTTCTGAGATGCTACCACCCTTTGCACCCTATTATAATGCCCTTTTAGACATCAGTTACATCATGTCCTTCACCCAGGATGATGGTTTTACACTCTGGTACAACTGACTGGTGTGCTCACTTATTTATACATGCAGTAAACTCTGTCACATGGCATCTGTGTGTCCCGGACCCAATTTCAGAAGGTCATAATATTTTGCTATGACCATGTATTTTATGGTAAGACAACAGTTGGCTTTTATAGTAA
Source organism: Crenuchus spilurus (assembly GCA_036984385.1). NCBI lineage: Eukaryota > Metazoa > Chordata > Actinopteri > Characiformes > Crenuchidae > Crenuchus > Crenuchus spilurus. Next base: position 21,878 of record BRDA01006685.1, read on the forward strand.
ATCTTTTGGATTTTGGCAAAATTGGCAGAGGTGAAGACTTGAGTGAGGCAGTGCTAGGACTGAAAGACATTGGTGGAACAATAGGAGGGTCCACCAGTGAACGAACATCAAGTGGGGGACTTGTTGAGCAAACTTCAACTAGAAGCCTTCTAAGGTTTTGCAAAAACATTGATGACTTGAAGCTCCATAGGCCAAACCCCCTTTCCTACCAAGGCAGTACCCTGTCTGACAAACTGGCAAGCCTGGTGAGGTGATGCTGGCCAGAAGTGGTCAGTACCGACTGACAGTGGCTTCCAAATTCTCCAACTTTTGACTGGATCTTCTGTGAGATGTGCTGGAGTCTGAGCTGCAGTGGTTCCACCTTCCAAATTTCTGCTCATTCCTCCTCTTATGCCCATTTCTCCATTGACTACACTGACTATGTAAGTCAATTGTACTCTTACTGCACCATAGTGGTGGAGCTCTAGGCCTGCATATGCACAGTTGCTGGGTTGATCCCAGCACTGATAACACTTATAATGCATTCTTTGAATGTATGAGGTCCTGGGTTCAATCCCAAGTTTCTCCAACCTAGCATGCTTTATTGGTGGGTGGTGGTTAGGGACCCAGTCTTATGACCAGAAGGTTGTTGGTCAATGATTGTGTACTTTCACTTACAAGACTTAAAGGATGTGCTGCTAAAGTCCTGGTGCTGAATAACACAGGACAACTTCAGAGGAATGTATGACTCAGTGGGTCACAGCTATTTTGGTAGAACACAGAGAACCAATAGTACTTTAAGAATGGTAGCATACTGGTCTTAATGTTTTGGCTCTTTGACATATAGCTGGAATGAAGCGGCTGTATTACTAGTCTTCAAATGTAAATGACTCTGAAATGGTGCTTATTATGAAGAATAATTCAGAAATGCTGAAAAGCTTTTGTCATTTGAACTATAAACCAGCATTTATAAGTAGACCAGCATTTATAAGTAGATGTTATTCATTATGCTTTAAAGACGAGTTTATAAGCTTTTGGCTGTAGTCTGTTGATAGAAAGATGCTTTCCCTCTTATTATTGTAGAATAAAGTTTTACGTCTTCAACTCAATGAAAATTGTCACTAAAGCAGCGTGTGGTTCTAAAAATCGGGGGCTATTTCAAATCATTTAGGCCACTTTACTTTTATGGATCCTTTAAAGACCCTGGTGTCTGGTGCTGAGACCTACAATAAATCATTTTCTCACTTTCCTTTGACAGTACAAAGGCAAAACCTTCAGTAATTACTGAATACCAGCCTTTCCCTCATGGCCAGCAAAGTCATGCTTTCTCTCCAACTGTCCAGCTATGATTCTGGGGATTTTTCCCCCACCATGTGGTTTTAATTGTAAATAATGACCAAGTCTGGAGCTGGGGTGGGGCGGAGGAGTGGCGCACAATGTTTTAAAGCAAAAGTAAAAGTGGTTTCCTCCAGATATCTGCTCATTCTTGTCTAGAATGGACCAGAAGAGGAGAAAAAGTGCCAGGTTGGAGCAGACCTGATGGATGCTGGCTTGATGAACAGAATTCCGTTCATTCAAATGGTCAGAAAATGTGTTTTATGATGTGTAATATTATAACACAAGCTTGCAATGTATGACTGAACACTGAAAATGTAAGAGCTTTAAGATTTTTAGTCTTTATTTCAGGCTGCGCAGCACCGAAGGAACTTTATGTAGGTTCATCTTACTGCTCAGGTTTGTGCGATAAGAAATGGAGTGCTCAGTACTATTTGTTTGGGACTCAAACATCAGTAAAATAAACACGTATTATAACACCAGATAGCTAAATTATTGTGGCCCACATCTGGCCCTCATCCCCCATTTCATTTGGCCCACTTGTTGCATGGATTGATGGCACTTGGGCGGACTGCTCCCTGTTGCAAGATGTGGGCCACATATCAATCAAATGTAAGTAACACTGCCATATCTCTACCAGAAGTGGACCACATCTGTTTTAGAACATGTGGGCCAAATAGGTTTTTTAATATGTGGGCCACTGATGGCTCATATGTAGCACTGCCATATCTCTGCCAGAAATGGACCACATCTGTTATGGTACATGTGGGCCACATGTGTATTTTCAACATAAGGGCCACATTCGGCTCACATGAATTTGGCAGTACTGTGCCAAGAGTGCCATTTCAGAAGTGGCCCACATCTGTATACTATCTGGGACTGGAGATAATTTATTTGAAACAGAACCTTTAATCAGCACCTTGTCAGAAACAAGAATAAGAAAGTCATGAAGTTCTGAATGGAAAGAGTAGATGAAGGACCAGAGATTAAAACATAACAAGCCTGTAGATGTGTTGAGTATCATCAAAAATATGAACATTTGCCATTGTAACTGAAATATACCCACATAATTCATATCACCCAGTCAGAGAAGCAACAGCCAATTGCTGACAATTACTGAGACAAGATACATGCATAGCAACATAAATTTAGTCAATCAGCATCGTCAGATCTGTTGCCTAAATGGATTCATTTATCAGCAGAGCTGGTCAGTGTTGGAATATAAGAACATCTGACATTATTGACATGCACTACATGTCTCTAGAAATGCTAATATTTAGTCTAAATAGTGTTTTTGCGCATTTTATTGTACATATATGTCTGTGAACCAGACTCAGTAAGTAATCTAATGATACATATTGTACTTTCTATCTTTTTTTGATCAACTTTCTGACTTTTTCACAGAGTACTGCTATCCCACAGTTTGTGTTCAGTAATATTGAGATGATTGCGGAAACTGACTGAATATGGTTCAAACAGCCTCTCCTGCAATATTTTTCATCAACCACCATTGATTGTATATGCATATTTACACACATAAGAGTATTATTCAAGCAATAATTTTATGAGGTAGCTTTTAGTGTCTTCCGATGTCTGGTTCCTTTCACCACCACTGTGCAAAACTCTGACTGGGTACGCACAATGAAGCATTTCACACCAGACAGATCTGTAAGACATCCTAATGTTTGCATCCTAATAAGTCCTTGTAGTAGATATGTTGAAAAATTGGTGACATTCCTTGTTACAGTGTTGGCCTTCACTGGGCCACATGCAGGCACACAGCAGCTCTGATTGGGCCGCAGTAGGGACGCTGGCCCAAAGCTGTTCTCTCCGCTGAAACAAACGTGCATGTCATGGTAATCCAGTGCAGTTTGTTAGCATTGGCCTTGATTGAGGCTACAGCTTCTCCAGCAGGCTTTCACAGCACCGCTGCTGTGACTGATCACAAGCCCTGACCGTACGCCACACTTTTCCTGGACATCACTGCTGGAGCACCATGAGCCAGGTGCCACACCAAAGCCCAGTAGATGATGTGTCCCTCAAATACACCATTACAGCTGTAATGCAATGAACAAGAGCAGTTATTTACCTCCCACTGACTATACAGATATTATTTCTCCATGGACCATTACAGAGAAGAAGGAGAACTTTCCATATGTTTTCTTCTTTTATAGATCCACCAATGATTCATTCCAGAAACTTTCACCTCTGGCAGCTACTACAGTCTACTTTTCAGCAGCAACAGATCTCAAAATCTAGCCTTGAGCTGATAAACGATAACAAATATTGTTATAAATATTGTAATCATTGACCATATTAAGCAACATCATCAATAACATCATGCTGGACCACTTAAGACTCAATCGGATTAAGAATCAATCTCAACAATCTCAACAATCCAGGCTTAATGAGGCTTAATGAGTGTGATAATTTTTCTGTCAGGTGTTTGTAGGTGTCAGTTTTTAGAAATTGTATGTGGTTTTATTTCTAAAGCTTAACTAATGTGAGGTGACACTCTGTTTTCCTCAGCCACTAACCCTACACAGAATATTCATGAGATAGGTGTGAACACTCAGGTCTCTTGTTCAGATGCCACTATCTTTGTTTATAGAGACAAAATTGGTGTTTGCACACATTTCTGGGCTGCAATGGAATTTCCATGTCATTATCATATGAATGGCAGATCGCATGAGTGGGCAGGAAGAAAAGTGCAGCACTCTGACTTGTGGTGAAAAATGTGTCTCTGCTTAATTATGCTCCTCCCACAAGAATCCAAAAACATATTTAGATTCAAGCTATATATATTTGAAAAGTAGACCCTTTAAGGTTTCCGGGACATGTTTTATTTTGTTTCTAAAATAAATTCTTGCAGAGTTATATAAGTGTTTTTGCGGAATTTTGTTAATATCTCGCCAGTGGGAGTGCCCTGCATTAAGCCCTGGTTGATGTAAGGTAAGCCCCAGGTGTCATTACATTGTAGGCTTGGGCTTATTTATATCAGGTGTGGAAATATATCATTTAGTACAGTATGCACTTAGATGTTCTTTATTATGAAATAAAGAAGGCATCTAGAGTTTGCAGATCATTAATATTTTGCAGGCTCAGTTTGCTGATAATGTTTATACTGTGGTTAAATTTAAACATGATCCACTTAAACAAGTGCTTACTTAATCCTGGTAAGGGTAGCTGTGGGTCCTCTACCCCTTCATCGGGTGCAGGGCATTACAGTGTCTTAGGTAAACCCATGACATGGTGCCAGTCAATTGCTGGGTGCACACACACACACACACACACACACACACACACACACACATTTGTGAATTGAAGGGACATTACATAGACTTCCTCAAACCTTAAAACCCTAAACTTAACCTCAAAACATGTCTTCATCTTAAATCTTCATGATTTATATTTTAGGGACCAGCTTTGTAGTCCTGCAAGAAAGAAAGGTCCCCCACAACCTGAGTGTTTAAACAGGTTTTGGTCACCACAATGTGGCATAAACCTGGTACATACACACAAACACACTATAGTAATACTATACTACTGAGGACATTCCATTCACTTGTATAATAGTAAAAAAATAAACCTAAAATAAATATATGAAAATAAACCTAAACCAAAAATTAATCTTAGTAACCAAAGGCTCTTTTAATAATAATAATAATAATAATAATAATAATAATAATA
>BRDA01006686.1:12528-25226 GCA_036984385.1 Crenuchus spilurus
ATGCAACCCCATACCATCAGTGATGCAGGCTTCTGAACGGAGCGTTGATAACAACTTGGGTTATCCTTGTCCTCTCTGGTCCGGATGATATGGCGCCCCAGTGTTCTATAAAGAACTTCAAATCGTGACTCATCTGACCACAGAACAGTCTTCCATTTTGCCACACTCCATTTTAAAAGACCCCTGGCCCAGTGCAAACGTCTGAGCTTGTGGAGCTTGCTTAGAAATGGCATCCTCTTTGAGCTGTAGAGTTTCAGCTGGCAATGGCGGATGGCACGGTGGATTGTGTTCACTGACAATGCTTTCTGGAAGTATTCCTGAGCCCATTCTGTTATTTCCTTGACAGTGTCATTCCTTTTTGAGGTGCAGTGATGTTTAAGGGTTTGGAGATCACGAGCATCCAGTAGAGTTTTACGGCCTTGACCCTTACGCACAGCGATTGTTCCAGATTCTCTGAATCTTTTGATGATGTTATGCACGGTTGATGATGATAACTTAAAAGTCTTTGGTATTTTACGCTGGGTAACACCATTCTGGTATTGCTGCACTATCTCTCTGCGCAACAATGGTGGAATTGGTGATCCTCTTACCATCTTGGCTTCAGGGAGACACTGACACTCTGAGAAGTTCTTTTTATACCCAATCATGTTGTCAATTGACCTAATTAGTGTTAATTGGTCTTCCAGCTGTTCGTTATATGCTCAATTTCCTTTTTCCAGCCACTTATTGCTACTTGTCCCAATTTTTTTGGGGATTTGTAGACAGTGTGAAATTTTGAATCAACATATTTCTCCTTTAAAATGTTACATTTACTCAGATTAAACTTTTGATCTGTCATCTATGTTCTATTACAAATAAAATATTGACATTTGCCATCTCCACATCATTGCATTCAGTTTTTATTCACAATTTGTTTAGTGTCCCAACTCTTTTGGAATCTGGTTTGTACATTTTGCTTCTTTAGTTCAGAACTGAACCTACAAAGCTAGCATTACTAACAAACACTAGGGCTAAATAGTCACCCAAATAGTGAAATCATTTCTGTAAAATGGCCCAAAATGCATTCAGAGGTCGCACAGATTTTATGACCAAATTAGTCGTTTGACTAACTACGGTGTTAAAACACTGCAGTGATATGTTGTTTCAGATTGGGATGGCTGTGTTTATTTCGGACAGAAAATATAGTCCCAGAAATGCGCTGTGAAAAATGTACATATTATATTAAAACATCCCATATTGTGCTAAAATTTCCCTAAAAAAGTGAGTGAAAAATTAACAATTGGTACACATCAATCCCAAGAGTTCTGGAGTTCGTCTCATGTTGCGCCCATGTGTAAAAGACAACTTCAACCCCTCTTTTTCATTCACTTTAGTTCTGAGCCAGGTGAATTAGCTACTGCTTGTTCTTTCAGATATCCATCAATGCCCAGCATTCTCTCGCTCCCTCTCTGAGCTCTGGCAGTTGTCAGCCATGTGGAATGGAAACCATTAACAGCTAGTGAATGTGAGGCACTCTCCCATTCTGTCAATTAACGACTGTGTGAAGCCTCAGCCAAGTGCTCCTGAGGTGAATAGAGCTCCACGTGTGCTGCTGCAGTCACCAGATTAGATGGACTTTTTTTAGACGTCTCTGACATAATATAATCCACAACGGTATTGTAGAGTTTATGTATGAATCTGACTGAATCATGTTTTGCAGTTCATCGCACTAAAGGTACCATGATCGTCAGGGTAATGTCCCTGTAAATCTTAATGTTTTAAAGCAATACATGAACGTATGTTGCACCAACTGGGAAGGAAGGAACAGGCCGTAATCAAAATTACTCTGAGACCTTTCCTAACTATTATAATCTTCATTACACCTCTGACCTCTGACATCATCATGCATAGCAACGTACAAAATATTTTGCCCCTTAAGAGGAGTTAACATGATCTTATTCCTTTGCCTTTTCCTTAAAAAAAAACAAACCAAAAAAAATCCCTTTCATGTCATGTGCAAGCTCAAAGCTGACAAATTGATCTCGTGAGGTATGAACCCCGTCAGTAAAATAATGGTTTCCATTGTGTTGTGCAGCTCTGACAACAAGGTGTTTCAAATTGGTTGCAGGCTGTATGGGTCTTTTACAAGGAAAAGGGCTTAGTGACCTGACCCAGCTCTTTGCCAACAGTGTTAGCCAGAGAGAGGAGGCAGGCCTATACCGAGCCAAACATTGGAAAAAAAGAGCTCCCAACAAAAATGTGTGACTCAATGTATGTAGTTTGTCTGAGGCAATTTTGGTGTAAAGCCAAATGAATCACCATGCTTATAAACATTTGGGATTTAAACTTTTAAACTGAATAATAACTATTCTTTGCCTCTTTTTTATTTATTTATTTTTGACTATTTTCTCCCCTTCCCAATGTGGGAGTAGCCAATTAACCCATCCCATCCACTAGGGGGCTCTCCCTATCACTTTGCACTGTCCCTGACTCTAGGGTGAAGACATGCACAAGCCTCCTCCACTGCGTGTGATACAGCTACCGCCTCTTTTTGAACTAATACTTGATACACCATCAATGGGGAGCCAATGCACTCAGAGGAAAGCACAGGATTCCCAGCTCTGAATGGACCAATCAGTAGACGCCTGAGCCAGCAGACATTGCAATGTGAGAGTGATAGGGAGTGAGAGCGCCATCTTCCTGCCCAGAGAGAGCACTGCCAATTTTTGCTCTCTTGGGCAAAGACTGTTGATGGCAAACAGCATGACCGGGATTCAAACTCACTGAGCCACTCAGGGCAACTATTCTTTGCCTCTTTAACTGTACTGTATTCTAACTATTCTTTGTGTGTTTTTGGCATTATACTCATGTCTGTAAATAAGACATTTTACTTTTTTTGTTGCAATATAGCTGCCATAGTCCAGTGCTACAGATAACTGTAACAAATACAAAACTAATAAACTCTTACTTCATATTTTCCTTGTTATTTATTTAGCGGGGTGGGATAGTGTGGTCTTGTGCATTTGTTTGAATGAGGCACAAGGCACATAGTCGTGAAGTAGAACAAAGCAGAACATCTCAACAGTTTGGAAAATCACAAGAAAAATATACAGTAAAATGGCAGAGATTATACATTTCAGAATTTCTCAGCTGGAAGATACAATGGAAGGTAATGTAATTTCACGCCTCGATTACTGCAACGCTGTGCTAACAGGCCTCCCAGCCTGCACTATTAAACCACTACAGATGGTCCAGAATGCAGCAGCACGTCTGGTTTTTAACCATCCAAAACGGGCACATGTCACCCCACTGCTTATTGAGCTACACTGGCTTCCGATTGCTGCCCGGATCAAACACAAAGCCTGCACGATCGCCTATAAGGTGATGACAGAGCAGGCTCCCTCTTATCTGCACTCGCTCCTAAAAGCTTATGTCCCTGCCCGGTCGCTGCGCTCCTCCACTGAACGTCGCCTTGCTTTGCCTAACATTCACACAAAGCAATCCAGACTGTTCTCCTCAGTAGTTCCCAGATGGTGGAACAAGCTGCCTACCACCACTAGAGCAGAGGTGTCCCTCACTGGGTTCAAGAAACTCCTAAAAACCGAGCTCTTCAAAGAGCACCTGCTCTAGTGATGCCAACTACTCCCCATGAGTACTGATATGCACTCAGCATTCGATATCCAAGTGTTAATTCTAGTATACTAGTACTAGTAAATACTAGTACAACTATAGTATTTTTTCACATCTGTACTTTCCCACTATTGTAAGTCGCTTTGGATAAAAGTGTCCGCTAAATGCAATGTAATGTAATGTAATGTAATGTATAGGCAAACTAAGAAAAACATATTTGCAGTGTAGGGTCAGTAATATATGAGACTGATAACTTCCCATTTTATTAGGAGAACAACAAGGTCTTATAGTGTTTGTGTAAAACATGAGTTCTTTTGGAGGAATGACATTACATTAATCTGGTAAAGCCTGGAGGTTTTAGAGATATGGCAAGCGATTGGACCCGGCATACAGTAAAAGTAATCCAGACAGGGATGTCTGCTAGGCACTTAGCTTCATTTCTCCATTTCACCATCCGTCTCAGTTGACACATATGAAGGATGCACGGGGTCACTGGAAGGCAGAAAGATGGTCGAAAGCCTCTTGATTCTGCCTTTGGGTAATATGTGAAATATAACCTATCAATCTTGCTGTTCGCGTAGACATCCCTTAGGGGTGGGCAATAAGCCAAAATATAATTCTACTTGAAGACATTTTCATGTTATACAGTTTTGTTTTGCTGAGTTTTGATAAACTGAAACATACACAAAGTGCTAATAATTCCACATTTTTTAAAAAGTGAATACAATTGCAAGTGAATACAATGGCTGCATAGCCGAGTCATTGTTTCACATTCTGCAAAACACCGTCCACTTAGGGAAGCCCTCATGAATTTTTAATGTTGATATACAAAAACTGCTGTTAATGCCAGTTGGCAAATGTCTTTTTAATGAATCATGGATTCTTTTCAATTGTTCCACAGTGGTGACAACCACAATATGCCTAAACAAGCTTATTATGAAGTAATTTATTTTGATAACAATATCATATCATAAAGCCCAATCCTTAATTTCCATTCTCCTCCTTTGAGAACATACACTCATTTCCAGAGCTGGTTACTATTTTAATAACCTATTCACTCAAATTCTTAGTGTTTTCCCAAGGCTTTTCCTGGGGTTTCATGGTTGAGGCTGATTTTCCCTACTCCTGGTGGAAGTGGTGAAGGGGAGTGACTGCTTGTTTAGGCAGAGTGCGAGGCTGGGGGATCCAGAAGCTGAGGCTAACCACAGAATAAAAGCTCTGCTGTTCCAAACTGATAGCAAACCCAGACTCAGTTTAAAGGAACAATTCACCCATTTCACCAAATTAAATCATCACAGAGGATGAACTAAAGATATTCTGAGCGGCCTTCAGAACATTACCACAAAATTCTACAAAAATCATCAACAAACTCATATGTTGGGCTTTGTAGGAAGATTGGGACACTTCAAATGATTATATACAGTGGTATGAAAAAGTTTGGGCACCCCTGATAATTTTAATGATTTTCCTTTATATATCATCGGTTGTTTGGATCAGTAATTTCAGTTAAATATATCATATAGCAGACAAAGCAAAGACAGTGATATTTGAGAAGTGCAATGAAGTTTATAGTATTTACAGAAAGTGTGCAATAATTATTTAAGCAAAATTAGGCAGGTGCATACATTTGAGCACCCTTGTCATTTTATTGATTTGAATACTTTTAGCACTAATTATTGGAACACAAAATTTGTTTTGTAAGCTCATTGACCCTTGACCTACATACACAGGTGAATGCAAATATGAGAAAGGGTGGCCAATTACATGTTTTCTCCTCTTTGCATCTTCTCTGAAGTGTGGCAACATGGGAGCCTCAAAAAACTCTCAAATTACCTGAAAACAAAGATTGGTTTAGGGGAAAAATACAAAAAGCTATCTCAGAGATTTCAGCTGTCAAATGAAAATGGAAGGCCACACGCACAGATCTAGTTAAGGTTCGAAGTGGCAGGCCAAGAAAAATCTCAGATAGGCAGGCAAAGGATGGTGAGAATAGTTATAGTCAACCCACAGAGCAGCTCCAAAGACCTACATCATCATCTTGCTGCAGATGGTGTCACTGTGCATCGTTCAACTATTCAGTGCACTTTGCACAAGGAGAGGCTACACACGCGCTATAAACAGAGTCACTTGATTTATGCTAAAGCACATTTGGACAAACCAGCTTCATTTTGGAATAAGGTGCTGTGGACAGATGAAACTAAAATTTAGTTATTTAGACATAACAAGGGGCAGTATGCATGGTGGAAAAAGAACACAGCATTCCTAGACAAACACTTGCTACCCACAGTCAAATTTGGTGGCGGTTCCAGTGTTGGCCAGTTGGTGGTTGTGTGGCCAGTGCAGGAACTGGGAATCTTGTTAAAGTTGAGGGTCACATGGATTCTAGTCAATATCAGCAGAGTCTTGAGAACAATGTTCAAGAATCACTGACAAAGTTGAATTTGTGCCAAGGCTGGATACTTCAACAAGACAATAACCCTAAACACTGCTCAAAAGCTACTAAAACATTCATGCAGAGGAACAAGTACAACATTCTGGAATGGCCATTTCAGTCCCCAGACCCGAATATTATTGAAAATGTTTTGTAAAGAAGAATGGTCCAAAATACCCACAAAGATTAATGTCCACATAGCAGGAAACACAAGTGAGCTCACAGTGAACAAATTTTGCCCAATTGTGTCATTGTTCTTCCCTGGTGTCGTGTGTCTTGTTAGACTTACAAGGTTCCAGGTGTGAATGGGGAGCAGGGGTGTTAAATTTGGTACTTTGGGTACAATTCTCTCATGCATGCCACTGGATATTCAGCATGGGACCTCCTGGCAAAGAATTCTGTGATGATGTGAGAAATACAACTATTGCAACTGATGGCAAACATCCTGAAACTGAGCTACAGCACAGTGGCCAAGGTCATCCAGTAGTTTTCCGGAATGGGTTACACTCAGAACAGGATTTGCCAGGGTCGACCAAAAAAGTACCAAGATAATGGCGTCTTGCTTACAGTCAAACATGGTGGTAACATCATTGTCTGGGGCTGCATGAGTGCTGCTGGCACTAGGAAGCTGCGGTTCATTGAGGGAAACATTCATTCCAACATGAACTGTGACATTCTAAAGCAGAGCATGATTGCCTCCCTTCTGAAACTGGGACAGTGGCAGTTTACCAACATGATAATGACCCCAAACACACATCCAACATGGCAACTGCCTTGCTGCGAAAGCTGATGGTAAAGGTGATGGTGACCTAAACCCAACTAAGCACCTATGGAGAAACCTCAAGTAGAAGGTGGAGGAGCACAAGATGTCAAACATGACGTCATCATGGAGGAGTGGAAGAAGATTCCAGGAGCAACCTGTGCTGCTCTGGTGAATTCCATGCCCAAGAGGGTTAAGGCAGTTGAATATACTAATGGTGGTCACAAAACATTTTGACACTATGGGCACAATTTGGACATTAAATCTCTAATACTATACAAGCCGTACACGAATTATTCCAACTTACATCCAATATTAATTTCCATAGCATTGTCCCATGATAAGAAGTAATAAAATGTGCCGAAATGTGAGGTGTACTCACTTTTGTGAGATACTGTATATATTTTTTCCTTTTTCCTTTGGTTCTTTTTCAGATCTCTATACTCACTCTCAACATGGTGCTAGAGAATGGTGGTGTTGGTTGGACAATGATTGTGTAAGTTAGTTTTATCCACAAAAGGGCTTGCATTTCATCCAAGATGGAGCGCACATGGATACTTGTTTCAACAAGAAGAATCAGATCTGCTCTTGCTTGTTTGAAATGAAAAACTACAGCCACACTGGCCTTTCATGGATCAAGTCTGGACCTCCTGGTGTTAGGAAATCATGGTGTTTTGTAGGAAAATGGTGGTGTTAGGAAATCATGGTGTTTAATGGAGAATGATGTTATGGTGTTTACTGAGAACTACTGGTGTCTTAAAACTCAGTTTAATAGTTTATTATTGCATCTGTCCCCAGTCTCAAGTATCTGAGATATTTCGGATACTTTGGTATATCTGAAATCAGTACTGACTAAAGAAAGATGCATCAATGAAAAGCTAAAAAAGTACAAAATTACATTATTTTTAGACAAGATTAATGTCATACAGTAATGCATTTTAAGCAACCCCGTATTAAACACTGTTTTAAAACAAAAAAGCAAATTCCCTTTACTTTGGCAGTGTATCCTCCTTGGAAAGGAAACAGACAACACAACATTTATTGTCACGCTGTTGTCTCTATGGTAGCAGCAAAAACTGAACCCTGTTCCAGTTAAGCCATGAAGCTATGACAGAAAAGTCACATGCTCACAGCTACAGGCATATGGTGTGTGGTGAACTGGGAATATAGCTCAAAGCACTTAGAAAAGCGTGTTCCTTTGCCTGGCCGCCTGGCTGACCAAAATCGCATGGTCAGGAAGGAGGCTTTTAGAAAGGACTGTTGTGTAGTGTTGGAATACAGGCAATGGAGCTAAAGAAAGTACTACTGTGAGTATGTGTGGGAGTAAAAAGGCTTTGAAGGGAATGTGTTTTCATGTGTGCACATCTGTAAGAGCATATGTGTGTGTATGAGTTGCATAAATGTGTTTCTAACTAGGATGAAATTTTATACATTTTTGATTGGATATAAATTTTATTTAAAAGCAGTGATTTACATTTAAAACTTGATTAGTAGTATAACGGATAGACAAGCCATACATAACAATAAAAAATCATAAATTCTTTTACTAATTAATAAGAGAACAAAGTATAAAAAAATCAGCAGAGCTGTGAGTCAAGGTTCGGAGGGGCAGCAGCGGTGGCGCTGGAATTGTAGGTTCCAGCTCCTCCATCCGCCTCCACACTCTATAAATAGAGCTCCCATCACTCAGCCACACCTTCTGAGATGGGAGTTATGTGCCCACAAATGGGCCAAAACACACCTCCTACCCCTCTATCATAACACAAGACTGCTCAAAGAAAAATACACCAGTGCACAGCCACTTTAATACACTTGAACGCAAACTGGCCTGAGCATGCTGGCTGCATAAACATATCTGCACTGGGAAAACTTCAGCTTTCCTTTTCCTTAACGTTTTAGCTGCTCTTCACAGGGAAGCTAGTCAACTCTTCTCCTTCACAATTTGAGATATTCAGCGAATGCTTGGACACTGTGTGAAAAACCCTCCTATGAAGCTGAAACAATACACCTGCTACACTCTTGAATGCAAGGCTTCTCCAATTTGGCCACAAGCAGTGTGCTTCATCCCACATCACAACCGGAATAAATATCAGTCGATCATAAAAAAAAGTCATTGAGAAGAACAGATAAAGAATGGCTTTGTTTAAGCTGAAAGAAGAGTGGCTCTTGCCAGCGCTGAAAAGGGCTGAGACATGCTCAAACGCTTCTGTAAACAAGTGAAAGAGAGAGAGAGGAGTCGTAAAATCCTGACAGGCATCACACATCAAAGCCAAGCATGTCTATTAAATCATTTCAGGGAAATAATCCCCCTCAAATGTGCCATGTGAAACCTGTCGAGGTGGAAATTAAAGCGAGGAAACTGAAGCGCAGCCGAGGTGGAAGGCAGCGGAGGGGCGGTTGGCTGTGGACTTAAAGCCTAGAGGGACTGATGCATGAAGGAGTTACGACTAGAGCCTCAAAATTTCCCACCTATTACTGCAGGTGTGATTTGAGGTCAGCGGGTCACTTCGGCGGAGCAGCAGTAATTACAGACTTGGCCTGCACTGCAATTAGCCAGGGAGTGAGGTGTGTTTATCACGGACAAGTTACCGTTAATGTGTTTCTTTCAAAGAGAAAAACTACTTTCTGTTCTTGTTGATATAAATCCAGGCTAGTGCTGTACACCAACCCGTTATATTCAATCCAGCCGCTCCTCTTTTTTGGTCCCGTTTAGTTCACTCAGTGCTAAGTGGTCAGATATAAGCTTCCATTATTTATTGGCTACTTTAGAGTCATAGATAATTTAACAAAATAAGCAAACTCATAGAACCCAATGTGTCGTGACTGATGGAGTACATTTGGAGTAAGGAGAACACTGTCTAAATGTGATTTCACTGACTTTCACTGAAAATAAGCCTGTTTAAAAAACAGGTAATTGCCCATCTGTTGGTGGAAGCATGTTTAGTGTATGAAATGCCCCCTCATACTACCTTCCTGATCCTGGAAGGAGATTCAAAACCGTGAAATGGGCAAGAGAAATCCTTGCTGACCTCTTTCTTCTGCAAGCTGATACCCCATCAGCTGTATAGATTGAATCATTTAGCTAAGAGTCATTAGCATTTAGGAGATGTGTTTAAACAACTGGCAAAGGCAACAGGTAAGTGACAGGTACAAATAGTCAGTCAGGCCAAATCCAGCAGCTTTTGTTAAAGAAAGTAATGGAGTGTGGAGGGTTGTGTGTATGCGTGTGGTCTGGGGGAAAGGAAGGATGTGGGTGAAGAGTACAAGGGACACAGAGAAATTATGATCAAGAATGAGGTGGAGGGAGAGCTGGGAAAAAGGTACATACTTAGATAAAAAGTGTAGAGTGACAGATTGTGGAGTCGCTTTTTTCCCCCCCAGGTTCAGCTTTCCTGCACTCTAATCCTCCCACTCTCAGCGTAGAAAAACAAAAGGAGGAAGTGAGCTGTGCCAGGCTGGCTGAAAAGACAGAGCTACGCTTGGATGAGACCTCAAACAGGCCATAAATAGCAGCACCTTTCAGTAAAGCCTAACAGCATCCCAAATACAGAGAGAAAGTGGGGGTGGGAGAGGGGGAGGGAGAGAGAGAGAGAGAGAGAGAGAGAGAGAGAGAGATTTCTATCCAAACAGGTGTATCCAGGGAAGAGATTTCAGTCACAATCTCTTCTCACACTGCACGCAACTTGACAAAGGTCTTGCCTTGCTGTACATGGTTCACTCTGTGAGCTTTATTGTGTGTGATAATTGTGTTTAAAAGAACATTTTCAGTGGGTTATTGAGTAGAGCCTGACCGATATATCGGCCAGCCGATATTATTGGCCGATATAGCGTTTAAAAGTCTATCGGTTATTGACCAAAATTTGGCCAATAGGCGCAAAGCAAAACACTTTTGATTTTCCTCGCCTGGAGGGCTGGGAACATTATGCAATTGCGCCGCTAATCCAGCAGAGGGCGCCCGCAGACCAAGTCATGTTCAGGTCACATGCAGCATGTTGACTGAGCAGCAGCCCAAAGGACACACAGAGTGAGAGCGACTGAGAACTGTGCATCACACTGCTGACCTGGTCATCGTAACTCTCCAACCCGCTTGCCTCAAGCTAAAAGCTTTAGCTACCTGCTAAACTAGCAAGATACAATTTACGAGAGATCATTTAGCATATAACCTTGCTTAAATAAAACCTTAGCCAGAACAATGTAACACACAGTGAAATATATCAAGTAATATTATCTTTTCCGTAAATTAAATGCATCGTTTGTCTGAAGTAAACTAATCTGATTGAACATGACCGAGAATACACTGCTACTGCAGCTCAATATTAAAACACATTTCTAGTTTAATTTATAACATATAGTGGAGTGAATCATGAAATGAAAAAAAAAACAACCAGTGCACTCGTAACCCTTGGGTGGGACCAGGTACAGTGGTGTGTCAAATAGTTTGGCTTCACGTAATCACAGTACTGCGCCTCAAATCGTATTTTAGCTCTATTTTCCGATATAAGGCAAAGGGACATGGGGAAGCGCTTAGCAGACTCTCTGCTAGCACCAGCGTAGAGTCTCGTGACCAGCTTGCAACAGTTGATTTCTGATCAGAACGTGGCGAGCTGCGAGCCGAAAGCCCCCCGCTCAGCTCGCAGTCAGACTTCGGGCTCTTGCACCTAAATCCAGGGTAAAGCACTCTTATCAACTTCATAAAAGATTCTAGTATATTCAGCCCCTCGTGTGTATTGTGCCTGTGCGTGTGTGCGTATCCATGGTAACGGACAGGTGCTGTGAAGCCAGACATTTTTCTCATACGTTGTTGTGCAGACAGAAATAACAAAACAGCTCGATATGTTACCACTTACTTACCAGTAACTTGTCTGCTGCTTGTCCTGACTAACAGACATAGAGCAGTATTTCACCTTTATTTATTATTGACCTTTATGAAATTATTGCACAGTACTGTTCCATGAATGATTTGTTTTCAGTCATATGTAAAAGATGGACAAATGTTTTTATTTTATGTATTTTTCTAAAAGGTTGTAAAATGTGCAGTTGTGTTTGTTCTAAACAGGTCTTCAATATATGTGACCCCGCCAGGGAAAACCAGGCCAAAGTCACTGGGCAACTTATTGAGATATTGTGTCACTCACATTAGCGACAAAACTTAGCCACTCAGTATTATTGCTGTAAATGAAAGATAATAGTGCCAGATATCTATCAGAGTACATATTTTGATCAAAAACAAAACTTAAATTCACAAAAAAGTTGTTTTGAAAAAAAAAACAAATTTTGAAAAAAAAGAATGACTTTGACCTGGTTTTCCCTGGCGGGGTCACAAATGTTAAAATATTTGTAATTTTTACGTTACATTATTTATTATTATGTTCAAACAATTTTGACAATAAAAGTATTTGAAACACGTTATATGTTAAATCTTCATTTCCATTTATATGTATATAAATGAATACAAATTGTAAAAAAATATCGGCCGATATATCGTTATCGCCATTTTCTTCCTCTTTATTATCGGTATCGTATCGGCCACCCCAAAATCCATATATCGGTCGGGCTCTATTATTGAGTCAGCAGTCTGACTTTCAGACCTTTGTTTGTTTATCAAACTAAATGCAATATAGTCACCAGGAGAAAGCAGCTGCCTGCTTTACACACCATAGTAAATGGTCTTTGCTGACTAGACTGGCACACATTTTATGCCATTCTATGTTTTATTTCTGTTGTCCACAAAACTCACTGTTTCATGCGGCTCTGCTTTGGTGTAGCACCATTCTGTCAGTTGTCTAGCCTTATTTTCCACACAAAAAACAAAGTCAAAAAACAGTTTGCATGTCGCTCAAATGGTCATTTCGTGTCAAAGCAGACAGACCGTGGCCACACAGAATAACAAAATCTCTT
>BRDA01006688.1:3020-21753 GCA_036984385.1 Crenuchus spilurus
CACATCTATAAACACACATCTACAAACACACATCTATAAACACACAACACACATCTATAAACACACATCTATAAACACATCTACAAACACACAACACACATCTATAAACACACATCTATAAACACACATCTACAAACACACATCTATAAACACACAACACACATCTACAAATACACATCTACAAATACACAACACACATCTATAAACACATCTACAAATACACAACACACATCTACAAACACACATCTATAAAAACATCTACAAATAACAAACATCTGCAAAAAATTACTTTTCTGACAATAAATTTTACTCCATTTTTACATTTCATAGTAAAATGTAATTATTTTGATTAATTTGTTGGACAAATGACTAAAACATCAGATGTTGCTCAAAATGCTTTTATAAATGAAATATTTTAAATAATCAGCCACCACTCCTTTCAAATTCTGATTGTTGTTTGCATGCAATTTTTGAATTAATATGCACATCTGATTTGTATTTGGTGTTCATGAGCAGTAACATCTGTTTCGTGTCATTTGATTATTAGAGACTTTAGAGTCAAAACTTTAACTGTAAAACTTTATTTTACTGTTACTGACATCTGCATATGACAGCACATCAGCTGAACCTGAAGCTGACTTTAAAGTACAGAAACACTTGCATATAAACATATAAACATAGATAGACAGACATACAGAACTGTAAATAAAGTGCACGTGGTCATAGGAGTCTAATTCAACTCTAGTCACAGTCTCTCTCTCCATTTATCTACTTCTCTCTGTGTATGTCTGTCTGTCTGTCTGTCTCTCTCTCTCTCTCTCTCTCTCACACACACACACACACACACACACACACACACACACACACACACACACACAGTGTTTTCCCAGATTTCACATTCACGTGCAGCTTACTCGCGCCTCACTCAGACATTCTGTCGCCAACCGCGTGACGTCACTAGCGCTTAGCAGCAGCTCCCTCTCTCGTGTGTGTCCCTCCGCCGCCGGAGCTGCAGGATAAAGTAGTCCCGCTGGTCAGTATTTACTCTGAAATAATATATACAGCAGAAGTACTTTAAATATTATTTAAACTGGATTTAGAGTGCTTTTGTAAAAGTTTTTTTTTTCAGAAGTGAAGTTTAAACCTGCTGAACATTTAGGTTTAAATAAAACTTTTGTGATGTTATTAAACATAGTTTAAGTAAAGATGACAGTCTGTCAGACTCAGGTGTCTTTGTAGATACAGTAGAAGAATGAACCTGAGAGCTCAATTGCTGCCCCATTAATTATGATATATTAATAATAATCAAAGCAGATGTTGTTATTTATATAACACAGAGGACAACATATACTACTGTTTACTAATGCTTCAGCTTTATGCAACGTACATACACAATATTTACTCAACTTTTACTCAAATTTTATTTAGCTTTAACTCAACGTTTACTCAATGTTTAATCAACGTTTACTTAGCTTTAACACAACTTTTAATCAATTATTAACGTTTACTTAGCTTTATTCAACTTTTACTCAATGTTTAATAAACGTTTAATTAGCTTTACTCAAAGTTTACTAAACTTTTCATCAGCTTTACTGTTTGTGCATAGGGCCCAAAAATATGGGCCTCTATACTCTACTGAACTCTACACACCAGGTTACATAATTATTTTCAATGAGAGAGAAAGCGAGAGAGAGAGCGCGCGGGTGGGCCGGGACTAACTTTGTCAGGCGGAGTGATCTGAGTTGTGTGCGGAGGGTGCTACGGCGGCGCCGCTGTGTCTCCGGCCGAAAGCGGATCGGCTCAGAGCAGAGAGGAGCGGAGCTGCGGAGGAGCACAAGGTAGAGCCACATTTAACTTTATCTTCTTTAACATATGAACAGCGGCTGTTTACTCACTTTTCTGCCTCTCAGTGAGCTTCAGACTCTCGCTCTGATATGCAGCGGAAATATATGCTCTTAAAACACTTAAAGTAGTTTTTTAAAACGAACAGAAGTTGGAGAGACATGTAGAGTTGTGTAGAACTGTGTACATGTGTGCAGAACGGTATAGAAATGTGTAAATTTGTGCAGAACTGTGTAGAACTGTAAATGTGTGCAGAACTGTGTAGAACTCTAAATGTGTGCAGAACTGTGTAGATCTGTGTAAAGGTGTGTAGAACTGTGGAAAGCTGTGCAGAACTGTGTAGATCTGTGGAAAGCTGTGCAGAACTGTGTAGAACTGTGGAAACGTGTGCAGATCTGTGTAAAGGCGTGCAGAACTGTGTAGATCTGTGGAAACGTGTGTAGATCTGTGGAAAGCTGTGCAGAACTGTGTAGATCTGTGGAAAGCTGTGCAGAACTGTGTAGATCTGTGGAAAGCTGTGCAGAACTGTGTAGAACTGTGGAAACGTGTGCAGAACTGTGTAGATCTGTGGAAAGCTGTGCAGAACTGTGTAGATCTGTGGAAAGCTTGTGCAGAACTGTGTAGATCTGTGGAAAGCTGTGCAGAACTGTGTAGATCTGTGGAAAGCTGTGCAGAACTGTGTAGATCTGTGGAAAGCTGTGCAGAGCTGTGTAGATCTCTGTAAATGTGTGCAGAGCTGTGGAAAGCTGTGCAGAACTGTGTAGATCTGTGGAAAGCTGTGCAGAACTGTGTAGATCTGTGGAAAGCTGTGCAGAACTGTGTAGATCTGTGGAAAGGCCTGGCGATCTGTGGAAAGGTGTGTGAAGCTGTGTAGCCCTGTGTAAAGGTGTGCAGAACTGTGTAGCTCTGTGTAAAGGTGTGCAGAACTGTGTAGCTCTGTGTAAAGGTGTGCAGAACTGTGCAGCTCTGTGTAAAGGTGTGCAGAACTGTGCAGCTCTGTGTAAAGTTGTGCGGAACTGTGCAGCTCTGTGTAAAGTTGTGCGGAACTGTGCAGCTCTGTGTAAAGTTGTGCGGAACTGTGCAGCTCTGTGTAAAGGTGTGCGGAACTGTGTAGCTCTGTGTAAAGTTGTGCGGAACTGTGTAGCTCTGTGTAAAGTTGTGCGGAACTGTGCAGCTCTGTGTAAAGGTGTGCTGAACTGTGTAGCTCTGTGTAAAGGTGTGCAGAACTGTGTAGCTCTGTGTAAAGGTGTGCAGAACTGTGTAGCTCTGTGTAAAGGTGTGCAGAACTGTGTAGATCTGTGTAAAGGTGTGCAGAACTGTGTAGAACTGTAAAGGTGTGCAAAACTGTGTAGAACTCTAAATGTGTGCAGAACTGTGTAGATCTGTGTAAAGGTGTGCAGAACTGTGTAGATCTGTGTAAAGGTGTGCAGAACTGTGTAAAGGTGTGCAGAACTGTGTAGATCTGTGTAAAGGTGTGCAGAACTGTGTAGCTCTGTGTAAAGGTGTGCAGAACTGTGTAGCTCTGTGTAAAGGTGTGCAGAACTGTGCAGATCTGTGTAAAACCGTGCAGAACTGTGTAGCTCTGAGTAAAGGTGTGCATAACTGTGTAGATCTGTGTGAAGCTGTGGAGATCTGTGTAAATGTGTGCAGAACTGTGTAGATCTGTGGAAAGCTGTGCAGAACTGTATAGATCTGTGGAAAGCTGTGCAGAACTGTGAAAAGGTGTGCAGAACTGTGTAGATCTGTGTAAAGGCCTGGAGATCTGTGTAAAGATGTGCAGAACTGTGGAGATCTGTGTAAAGGTGTGCAGAAGTGTGGAGATCTGTGTAAAGGTGTGCAGAACTGTGGAGATCTGTGTAAAGTTGTGCAGAATTGTGTAGAACTGTGTAAATCTGTGGATGGGTGTGCAGAATTGTGTAGATCTGTTTAAAGGTGTGTAGGTCTGTGTAAAGGTGTGCAGAACTGTGTAGATCTGTGTAGCTCTGTGTAAAGGTGTGTAGAACTGTGTAGATCTGTGCCCAGCTAACACAAGAACGTTTTAAGAACATTGCGAGAACGTTCCATTTAGGTCATGGGAACATTACCTTCTAACATTTACGGAACGTTATGGTGTGGAGTTCCTGCTTGGTTCTCAGTACGTTGTGTGTGAACATTAGGGTATAACGTTCCTTGAACATTGCCTTAATGTTATTCCCAGCGAACACAAGAACGTTGCAAGAACATTGCGAGAACGTTCCATTTAGGTCATAGGAACATTACCTTCTAACGTTTACAGAACGTTATCTGTGGAGTTCCTGCTTGGTCCTCAGTACGATAGGTGTGAACATTAGGCTATAACGTTCCTTGAACATTCCCTTAATGTTATTCCCAGCGAACACAAGAACCTTGCGAGAACGTTCCATTTAGGTCATGGCAACATTACCTTCTAACATTCTACCATAACTCCACACGTTATGGTGTGGAGTTCTTGCTTGGTTATCAGAACGTTAGGTGTGAATATTAGTGTGGATGTTCTTTGAACATTCCCTTAATGTTATTATTATTATACACCCGGGCAGGTGACAAACAGGGAACATTTGTTCATCGTTAGGCCAACGTTAGGTTGGAACCTTATAGCTAGGTTTGTTCAAACTTTAGTCAAAACCTTCAAAGAACGTTCCAGGAACATTGTCATTTAACGTTCTGTGTTACATGGGTGTAAAGGTGTGTAGAACTGTGTAGATCTGTGTAAAGGTGTGTAGAACTGTGTAGATCTGTGTAAAGGTGTGCAGAACTGTGTAGCTCTGTGTAAAGGTGTGCAGATCTGTGTAAAGGTGTGTAGTGCTGTGTAGATCTGTGTAAAGGTGTGCAGAACTGTGTAGATCTGTGTAAAGGTGTGCAGAACTGTGTAGCTCTGTGTAAAGGTGTGCAGAACTGTGTAGATCTGTGTAAAGGTGTGCAGAGCTGTGTACATCTGTGTAAAGGTGTGCAGAGCTGTGTAGATCTGTGTAAAGGTGTGTAGTACTGTGTAGATCTGTGTAAAGGTGTGTAGTGCTGTGTAGATCTGTGTAAAGGTGTGCAGAGCTGTGTACATCTGCGTAAAGGTGTGCAGAGCTGTGTACATCTGCGTAAAGGTGTGCAGAGCTGTGTACATCTGCGTAAAGGTGTGCAGAGCTGTGTAGATCTGCGTAAAGGTGTGTAGAACTGTGTAGATCTGCGTAAAGGTGTGTAGTAAATGTGTGCAGAACTGTGTAGATCTGTGTAAAGGTGTGCAGAACTGTGTAGATCTGCGTAAAGGTGTGTAGAACTGTGTAGATCTGCGTAAAGGTGTGTAGAACTGTGTAGATCTGCGTAAAGGTGTGTAGAACTGTGGAGATCTGCGTAAAGGTGTGTAGTAAATGTGTGCAGAACTGTGTAGATCTGCGTAAAGGTGTGCAGAACTGTGTAGATCTGCGTAAAGGTGTGTAGAACTGTGTAGATCTGCGTAAAGGTGTGTAGAACTGTGTAGATCTGCGTAAAGGTGTGTAGAACTGTGGAGATCTGCGTAAAGGTGTGTAGTAAAGGTGTGCAGAACTGTGTAGATCTGTGCAAAGGTGCAGAACTGTGTAGATCTGTGTAAAGGTGTGCAGAACTGTGGAGATCTGCGTAAAGGTGTGCAGAACTGTGGAGATCTGTGTCAAGTTGTGCAGAACTGTGGAGATCTGCGTAAAGGTGTGCAGAACTGTGTAGATCTGTGCAAAGGTGTGCAGAACTGTGTAGATCTGTGCAAAAGTGTGCAGAACTGTGTAGATCTGTGCAAAAGTGTGCAGAACTGTGGAGATCTGCGTAAAGGTGTGCAGAACTGTGTAGATCTGTGCAAAGGTGCAGAACTGTGTAGTTCTGTGTAAAGGTGTGCAGATCTGTGGAGATCTGTGTCAAGGTGTGCAGAACTGTGGAGATCTGCGTAAAGGTGTGCAGAACTGTGGAGATCTGCGTAAAGGTGTGCAGAACTGTGGAGATCTGCGTAAAGGTGTGCAGAACTGTGGAGATCTGTGTAAAGGTGTGCAGAACTGTGGAGATCTGTGTAAAGTTGTGCAGAACTGTGGAGATCTGCGTAAAGGTGTGCAGAACTGTGTAGATCTGTGCAAAAGTGTGCAGAACTGTGGAGATCTGCGTAAAGGTGTGCAGAACTGTGGAGATCTGTGTAAAGGTGTGCAGAACTGTGGAGATCTGTGTAAAGGTGTGCAGAACTGTGGAGATCTGCGTAAAGGTGTGCAGAACTGTGGAGATCTGCGTAAAGGTGTGCAGAACTGTGGAGATCTGTGTAAAGGTGTGCAGAACTGTGGAGATCTGCGTAAAGGTGTGCAGAACTGTGGAGATCTGCGTAAAGGTGTGCAGAACTGTGGAGATCTGCGTAAAGGTGTGCAGAACTGTGGAGATCTGTGTAAAGTTGTGCAGAACTGTGGAGATCTGCGTAAAGGTGTGCAGAACTGTGTAGATCTGTGCAAAAGTGTGCAGAACTGTGGAGATCTGTGTAAAGGTGTGCAGAACTGTGGAGATCTGTGTAAAGGTGTGCAGAACTGTGGAGATCTGCGTAAAGGTGTGCAGAACTGTGGAGATCTGTGTAAAGGTGTGCAGAACTGTGGAGATCTGTGCAAAGGTGTGCAGAACTGTGGGGATCTGTGTAAAGGTGTGCAGAACTGTGGGGATCTGTGTAAAGGTGTGCAGAACTGTGGAGATCTGTGCAAAGGTGTGCAGAGCTGGTTAGAGGTGTGCAGAGCTGTTTAGAGGTGTGCAGAGCTGGTTAGAGGTGTGCAGAGCTGGTTAGAGGTGTGCAGAGCTGTTTAGAGGTGTGCAGAGCTGGTTAGAGGTGTGCAGAGCTGGTTAGAGGTGTGCAGAACTGGTTAGAGGTGTGCAGAGCTGGTTAGAGGTGTGCAGAGGTGGTTAGAGTTATATAGATGTTTAGTGCTGTGCAAACGTTTGCAGAGCTGTGTAGAGGTATACAGTCTCTTGTAGAGTTGTCAAGGTGTGCAGAGCTGCCAGAGGTGTGTGTAGATGTCAGATTCTCTAGCTTAGGTGGACTCTCCTACACCAGCTTGTGTATGTCAGTGGATTGACTTCTGTCCTTAAACTTCTGCTGTTTTTGGGCTGGACAGATCAGACGTTCCCTTCTTTTGAATACTGAGGTGTTTACTTTGCCTGCACATGGTGGTGTAACTGTCCATACTGTCTTTTCACAGGTTTGTGGTAACAGGTCATACCTGATGGGTCAATGAACTCCATCTTTTTTGGCATGACAGCAAGAGTGATGCCAAATCACAAACATGATAAAATAATATTAAGTGCCATAAATACAATAAGACAGTTAAATGCTTAATGACTGTACTCTTCACTGCTTTGTGATGTGTGTTGTGTGTAAAAGTGCAGATATATGAGATATGAACACTCATTAGTGATTGTACATCAGTGCTGTGTGTGTGCAGGAGCTGATAGACCAGAGCCAGTATTCCTGACATCATTGAAGATGACATATCAGATTACTCAAAGGACAAGAATTTGTCCTTGTCCACAATTTGGTCAGCTTGTCTGGTTCTAAAGTGTTCTAGCTCCTCTTCTGTGGGAAACATGATTGTGCACATAGAGCTGCAGGTTCTGGCTTGGGTTGGCCCTGGGCAAAAACATATCTGGCCCACCTTGAGGGTGGTCCATGTCAGTGACGTTTAAAGGGGACGTCAGTTTACGTTTGAATGCAATTAACTCATATGTGTGCACTAATTGATTTGTTGACATCATAATTCCTGAAATACCTGTCTATCTATCTATCTATCTATCTATCTATCTATCTATCTATCTATCTATCTATCTATCTATCTATCTACATAGACAGTATAAATGTGTACATTTTTAAATATATTTTTATTAAAAACTCTTAACTCTCCAGGTGCTCTGAGTGGAAAGTTGTTTTAAAATAGTTTTTAGGAAATTTGACACATGGAATTTGGTGAACTTCCCCTGTTAAATCTCTGACATGTATCTACAGCTGCACCAAGAATTGAAACTTTAAAAAAATTAGAATATAATGAAAAAGTTAATTGTTTATTTAAATGTAATATATATCATATATTTTATTTTTATATAGTACCACAAAACTTAAATCCAGAATCTGAAATTATTAAAATATTTCATTTGGAGTTTGAGTTTTATTGCTGATACCGTTTGAATAATTTACTCAAATTCCAAATGAATTATTTCAATAATTTGAGATTCTGATTTTAACAAGCTATAAGTCTAAGCTATGATCGACATTAAAACACAAAAAGGCTTAGAATATGTCACTTTATGTGTAATAAATATGAATATAAAATATTGAAATAAAAATATAAGCATGTAGTTTATAGTCAGAGAGATAGATAGATAGTACTTTATTGATCCCTTTAGGACAGGGGTGGGCAACTCCAGTCCAGGAGGGCCGGTGTCCAGCAGAGTTTGATGGTAGTTGTGCTCTGACAATAAAATTAAACCTGCTAATTGCCTGCTGAGTTGAATTAGGTGTGTTTGATCAGGTAGATCACCAAACTGTGCAGGAATCCGGCCCTCCTGGACTGGAGTTGCCCACCCCTGCTTTACGAGGTTCCTTCAGGGAAATTAAGGGTAAGAGTATGTTAAGAGTATCAATTAGCTGTAATTGTGATGCTACAATTATTAAAATAAATGAACATTCTGCTACTGTGACTAATTGATCCACTAGTGTTGCAGTATAACATGTTGTGATGCTGTATTGATTTCAAAAACTGATTTTGTGATGAATAGTTTACGTTCATTACATTGGTGGGTATTTTTTTTTTTATACCTCCAACCACTAGATGACAGTGTTGTAATCTTTCTTCAGCCTTTAGACTCTTCCACTCCAACAGAAACAAGTAGGGAAGTAGAGTAAGGATGTTTACCAACGTGTGCCGGACACCATCCTTCAGGACCAGGGTTGAGACCTGTGTGGTGTAGCGCATGACATTAAAATAACAGGATTACATTAAGTGCTAGGGATGTACGATACTTCAGTGGCTGATATATTGTTTGATATAAATTAAAAAATTAAGATTATTGTGATCATATTCAAACACTGGCTAATAATTTCAATTATGTGTCTATTTATAGCTTTTACTGTGCAAATCTTCCTTCTGCTAGACTCCACAGTGTCCTGCTGGCCAGATTAGAGTTTCATTAGCCTCTTTTGTCTGTCTACCTGTCTCTATCTATCTCTGCCTATCTATCTCTCACACTCTTTCTCTCACTTGCTTTCTCTGTCTCTCACATTCTCTCTCATTCACCATCTTTCTTTTTCTGTTTCTGTCTCTTATTCTCTCTCTCTCTCTCTCTCTCTCTCTCTCTCACATTCTCTCACATTCACCATCTTTCTCTTTCTGTTTCTGTCTCTTATTCTCTCTCTCTCCTCTCTCTCTCTGTCTCTGTCTCTGTCTCTCTCTCTCTCTCTGTCTCTCTCTCTCAACATACCACAGGTGATGTATGTTAATTTGCCATTCCAAACATTTGCTTTCCATCTGTGCTGAGCCATAAAGCATATTTGGTTCATCTGCTGTGTCTCGTCTTGGCTCAGAGTGTTGTTATCTGCAAAGCTCTCACTTTAAAGGGCCGGTAACATTTTTCTGGTTTTATTTTTAGATAAACAATCAAAATGTTCACACATTGTATGGTATATTTTGGTGCATCTCCCAAAATATTGAATATAATGACAGTTAATTTGTGTTCAGAATTTAATTCTAAAAGGAAACCATCATATTTTATATTTAATTTATATTTATATTTGAGTAAATGACTATTATTACAGTATCAACATAAAAAATCACTGCATGTAATTAATATAAAATATGTTATTGACTGAAAATATGAACACAAATAAACTTTTTCACCATATTCTAAGTTGTGGTGATACACTTACCACAAGCTATAAAACAACCTGTTTTGAATGAAGTTCTTTTGTGATGTCACAAAAACCAGTACATGTGTACCTCAACCCACTTGGCAACCTGTTCATACATGGTGAAGTTATCATCCCAGACTGAGGTGCAGTACAGGTCAGACAATCAGCATATTGCATTAAAGGAGCTGTAAGCAAATCAGCCTGTTTAATTTTCAGGGATAAAGACAGTGGAAATGGGCAGCTATGTGTGAGTTAAGAATGTTTTGGTGTTTTATATTAGACAAATGTCAAAAGATGAGAAAATTGCATATGGCCCCTTTAAAGATGCTTTGATGGCGAGCAGTGTACACGGAATGTGTACAGTGCAACTCTGGTGGGTTTGTACCTTATGTTCTATCTCTTCATCCTCCCTCCCTCCACCCTTTTTATTCTGAGTGAACATCTCAGTTGAGCCTAATGGAGGCCCCCAGTTCCAGCCTTTGATAAATAATGTACGTTCTTTATAATGTGGAGTCCCTCGGGATGGTCTAGAGAGCATCATTACTGCCTGCTAAATTGATTAACGGCACTGAGGCAGCGCAAAATGATACATGGAGATGATGCGGGGGGTCAGGCTTGTCAGAGGCGTGTGATGGGTGCCACATTAGCTCAGGCTTCTGCGTAGCACACAAGCTGCTGCTAATATTTACATCCACTCAGGCCTGGAGAGCTCAGGAGCGTAGAGCTTTTTATTGGGCTTTTATGGGATCCCTGCACTGAGGATGGGCTGCTGTTTCAGTTGATTTGTGCAGCTCCTTAACTGAATGCTCGTAGTCAACTTCACTGTGGTGGATGCAGTATTCTACAGGATTTGTATCCAGTCTAAAAGCCTGGTTCACACTAGAGTTTTAACTAACACGTCATTTTCACCCATTTTTCTGTCCATGATCGTTATTGGTCGTAAAGGTCCCCCACACTACACCATCTGAACACCATACACTTTCAGATTATACACACCTGACCAAAGACTCAGCCTCAAAACCTCACAAATTACATCTAAACAAACATTAACAGTTGAAATCATTTCAGTACTAGTTCAGTTTTCTGGAAAAATGTTAAACCATAACAGCTCACATAATAAAGACACTTGTGCAAGTCCAACTCACTCACCATTTAACCACTTTTAACTTCACCTGTACACACTCACACATTCAATTCACCTCAGCTGTCATTGGTTGATGGTCTTTCAGGCATGACACCAACATCAGAATGTCAGCTCCACCCCCTCATTACAGAATATTGAGTCTAAATACTGAACATGTTTAATATCTATGATTCTCAATGGGGAGCAGCCCTGACTGCACGGGAGAAGTAAAGACGGGATTATAGACACCACCACACTAGAGGATCATCTGAAATCATCAGTTACCATCACCCTGAAATCAGGAGACCTTTTACAATTGTTGGGAGAAGCAAATTGGCCAAATTATCTTGCTGTTTGAACCAGGCTTAAGGTTAGTTTGGTTACCTGGTCAGGACCAAGTAAGACGACTGATGCATTGCTACATGACGTATGTCATTGAACTAACATGTTGAAGTCACGCATAATTGATATTTGATGAATATTTTTATATTTTAGTATTTAGGAGGAGTGTGTATATGAAGTGTGTTGATTGTAAAGCGTCCTTGGGTGTCTAGAAAGGTGCTATATAAGTATAATGTGTATGTATGTATGTATATTTTGTGAGACAATACCACAGTAATGTGCTACACATCAGAATGCAGTTACAGGTGCAGATTCAGACGTCACAAAGTGGGACTACTTCACAAATATAGGAAGATTAAAAGAGGATTTAGGTGGAGTACACTTGTATTTCTTTGGTTATAATTGGATCATAAAATTTGGCTAAAATTGATTTTAAGCTAGTTTATCTTGTATAGAGTGGGTTTCTGGCAGACAGGCGGTAGAATTTTTTATTTGTATGTTTTTTGCTGACCAATGGCTATAAAGATATCCAAAAGAACCCAGAAACAAATGTTGATTAAGCTTGTTTGGTTTAAGACAAATGCTTTAAACAATGTAGTGAGTTTTTTAATTTAATAATGTTGCTTAAAAGTTAAGAAATATTTGTTTATATATTAAAGTATCTTAAAATGTATTTACACCACTGTCAAAATGAGAAATATTATACATGTCGACTAGATTTAAGATGGTTTCACGTTCTAAAGTGTCATTTTTGACCATACACCAGTGTTTTTGAGTACATCCATCCATCAGTTTTTACCATTTAAAACCTAAACACACATTATTTCATAATTACAACCTCTTTACTCATAAGTAGGAACTTGTGAGGTGGACTTGAAGGCAGTGAATGACCTAAAGGTAGCAGGCTAAGAATAGGACTGGAATGTGACCTTGAGGAGACGTGAAGCCTCGGTGTGGTCTCAGTGTTGGTGGAAATGCTCTGGCAGCTATGCAGGATACTCCCAAGTCCAGCATGGCCACCCATGAGGTCTGTAGCAGTCAGCAGTATAAAACCTACATTTGAAATATCATCTTCAGATGGTCATATTCTGGTTTTCTTCATCTTTTCAAATTATGCCTTGTAGAGCTTACAAGGAGTTTTATAAATAAATGAGAATTCTGATGATAGTTTAGCTGCGTTCATATTACCATGTCTGAAGTGATTCAAATCTGATTTTTTTTGGTGATTTTTGTATATAGTGTTTGACTTTTTTGTCTTTTGTGAATCAGATCTGGTATTTTCAGGCCTGTGTAGACGTGTCAAAGCTGATCTTTTCCAATCAGACTTGAGTCACTTTAGTTACATTCACATTACAATGTGAAACTTTGCTCAAGTCCGATTTTTTGCTCAGATCAGAACTAGTCAGATACGTATCTGATCTAAGACCATATATGAAAGGCTATGTTCACATTACTAGGCTGAAGTGATTCAAATCAGATTTTTTTGCCTTAATGTTACTCAGATCTGAATTTTTCATGGCTGTGTGAACATGTCAAATATTTTCAAATCAGATTTGAGTCACTTTCATATGGGCTCATATATATATATATATATATATATATATATATATAGAGAGAGAGAGAGAGATAGATAGATAGATAGATAGAAAGAATACATATCTGATTTTAAGCCATGTGACATATATGTGAAGATCAGATCAGATTTGATGTTTTCTTTGTCTGTTCACATTAGTGCTAAACCATTTCTGAATTCTCTCCTGTTTACACACAGAGCTGCTAAAACATCAACCAGCTTTATTCACCTTCTCCACCTGATTATGTACAGTCCACCAACTGTTTACTATCCTCCTGAGTTAACCATCACACATCAGCTACTAATACATCTGTTTACCAGTTTAATACTCACTAATAGAGGGTTGCCAGATCCCAGAAATCCTCCAGCCTAATGTCTGACAGAAAGCCACCAAGTGAAACTGCTTAAAATCTTCGAACACAGCTTTAAAAGACTACATATTCTCAAAGCATTCTCAGAGTAGCCCAGTTTGGTGGAAAAAAACTGAACCTGGCAACTCGATTCAAATATGAGAAACTGTCAAATTGATTAACGAGGCTTGTAATACCTTTAAGAAGAGATGTGAGATGAGACTCACTACTGTAATCAAAGCAGCCAGTTTCTATGGACCTTCTCTAGATCAGCCCGTCCATCTCGGTTGACTTTCGGTGCCACACCCTCTGCTGTGCACTGTGTAAAGGGCGCCATATATTTTGACTGGACCCCAGACAGGACCCCAGACAGCCCAAACTGGCATTGTCTGTAGTGTCAATACGATGGCGTATTGACCTCTTGTGTAAGCGTGTGGTTGCGCCAGCGGTCAGATATTATGGATCTTCAGGTTTGGAGCGTAAAGGAGGTCGTGTCTGGGCTAAACGTTTGTCATTACGCTGACGGCCTTTGTCCTCGTCTGTTGTTCAGCCTAGATGTTTAGAGTTGACTCTTCCGCACAAATGTGGTGTGGAGCTGGATTGAAGGAGGCAGCTGCTGCAGGATATTTAGGCCTGTCGATGCTGACAGACAATACCCACTGTCCGAAAAAGGGTCCACATGCCTCCTGCTGCCCACCTGCTGTGGGAGTGCTGTGTTTGGGCTAGGTTGGGGTGTTTTTAGCATTCACAATGCATTTCCTTCTCCCAGGAGAACAGCTGGACAGTTGTTTGTCTGGGGTTGAAGTGGTTCTTGGTCCTTGATGGTAGATAAATGTGTGCCAGGCTGCACTAGAGACATGCAGCGGGCACAGGTGCTAGATTATTTCCATTTAGGGAAGTCTTGATATGAGTTACCGTAGCTCTGGAAATGAATTGAGACCCAACAGTTTAACTGTTATTGTTATATGTCTCAAATTTCAGACAGAAATCACCATTTAGTGTATTTCTGTTCTATAAACTTCTGAGCACTGATCAATGTAAACAAAAAAAATCAATTTTGGGTGGAATAAATACCAGTTAAAGCTTCTGCTGAGTCTACACTAGTCTATGCGAGTGTTCATACTCTGCAATTACACCACCTGAACACTAGTTGGCGACATCTCTCATCATGAAAATGCTGCCATCTGGCAGTCTTTGTAGAGAAGACGGGTCAAATGTTCATTATTATGGATTCAGCTTTATCCACTGGTGGGCAGCGTTATCCATGGTGCCTAGGGTGCAGTTGAGGATTAGCGGTTGAGTCTTGATCAAGGGCATTTCAGTCTTTCAAGAGATCGAACCAACAACCTCCTGGGCACCTTGAGCTCTCAACCGTCCTACAAAGTACCCAGTTCCTGCCCCAGACCTGGGTTTCCAGGTGTGAATGCACCACCAGTGCTGACATAAAATACAGTATGGGTATCTGCCAGGATACATTGGATGTAGAGTAGTTTGTTTGAGTGCACTGAACATTCGGACACCACTACAAAATGGCGAAACCTCCAAAGAGTGAATAGGGCATAGGTCTTGACATGGTGCATGTTGATACAACATGTAGTTGCCGACGTATTCATCACGCTACGTGGTACCTATGCCGTAAGCACAACCCAGAAGCATAAATTAGCTCTAAGACTGATTCGTTGATGCCCTCTACCAGTCTTTCACATTACTTTTGGGCGAATGTTGCCAAAAAAATTAAGCTTTGTTTGAGGAATTGACCATCCATCTTTATCTCGATTACATTCCAAAAGTTTTCCGTGGCATTGGGATTGGTCTCTTAAGTTTTTTTAATCCATAACTGTATATAATGTTGCAATAAGAGCTTTGCTTGCAGAATGTTGCTGAGAATGCATTTGAATAGCTTACTGTGGGTCTGTATTCCAGCTGTCTAGAGACAGATCTGATGCTGTTTCACTGTGGAATGTGGAACCTTCCCAGCACCTCTGTTGACTCCTGGTATTCAGAAAAGGATTGATGGTGCTAAAATCCTGCTTCATATTTAACACTGCTCAGTTATATTTGTCTCCTTGACTAGACATGCAAACATGTTTGACTCCTCGAGATAACGTTGGCCTCATTCTGGCAAAACAAGAAGTTGAGAAATAGTTTAATTTTTTTTGTACTTCACATACGTTCCTATAGATCTCCAGGCCACTCTCTTCAAGCTTCTTCTGTAGCTTCTATACTAAACTTTCTATACAAACTGGCACAGTTTTGGGTTTTTAAGAAAGTTTCAGATTATTTCAGAATTAGTTTTGAGCATTATGTGACACAGCTTCAATATTATGGCCTTGAAATCAAGTTCAGTCATCAAAGGGCTGAGGTTCAGTTTGTGCTCTAATGTCTACATAGATAATGTCTTTTTGTTCAGGGTGAAAAATGCCTAAATGTAGTGTTAAATACCTATGTAAAACACTGATTTTCCTGAATCAAAAAAAGCTGTTTTAGCTGGACGCTACAATATTATGTTCTGGCAATAAACATTTTAATATTTTAAACAGTAACATTTCATGTATTTAGTCTGATGTTTTTAGAAAGATGTTGTTTAAAACTACAACAGTGTTAGAAAATTTAATATTGTGATAATTATCGAGATTGATCAATATAGAAAAATGTATTGTGATAAAATTTTTGGCCATATCACCCAGCTCTACAAACTTATGAGCTCTGCTCTGATTGGATGCTTTACAATGAGATGCAAACAAACACTAAACAGAGTGAACGGAGAGCTGAGGAAAAAAACAAGAGGAGAGATAAGAAGAAAACTGATTTGCATGGTATGCAAGAGAAGTGCTGCTATGAATTGGATGGATGGTATGTTTACTTGACCTTATGTGGGAATTGAAACTATATAGCAAACTTGCGGCTGCTATATGTGAAGCTTAGGGGTGTATTTTAGTGGCCAATTAACCCGCCACTTTTATCAGTTCACCCTATCACCATCACTTGCAATGTCCCTGACTCTCTTGGGAGGGGGCAGACGAGCACAGGCCTCCTCCGATACCAGTGATGTCATGCCCCCTTTTTTTCCAAACTGCTGGCGATACATTGGTTCTGATTGGATCGCCCCGTTTTTGATTGTCATGATGTGAACCAAATGCTTCTTATGAAACAGTACTAAAGGAAAATAAAGTTTTCTGTTCTCCAGCTGCTTTAAGTGTAGGTGTTAATTCTCTTAAATTCAGCACAACTATCCCGTCTTCTCCAGTCCGCTGTCAACCACATCACAGTGTGTTTGACTCAGAAAGGAAGGAAAAACCAGTCTGGTCTGCTGTGTCAAGAGTATTAGTCACACACCTTCTAACCACCACCTCCACATCAGATCGTATTTTCAGATAACTTTGAGATGTTTGTTATCTTGGCTTAGGCTTAACACCTCATTGTTCTGTTTGACATCTTTTGATAACATGGTTTCTCTCAAAAACTTTGACCTGCTGACCTTTTCGAGCAGGTCCAGCCATCGCACAGCAGGAACGTTTTAGAAACTTGAGTCTAAATGTACAGTAAACATTATCTGTCATTTACTTTTAAGGAAAACTGAAGAGGGCATCAGTTTAAGAAGCAGTAGCTTTTAAGCAAATACCTTTAATATGGAAAAAGATTCTAAACTTAGAATATTATGGGATATTCTGCTGATAAATTTTTTTTTATCATGTTTTTATCAGAAAAGTTAGGCCTTAATTTAACAGACAAAACAGAAAATGTGTTCAGTACATCAGTAACAAACTTAATTCTGTTTGTTAAATATAAACACATTTAGAAATTGATGCCTGTAACATGCTAAAAAAGTTGGGACAGAGTCATGTTTACTACAGCGTTGCATCACCTTTTTATATAAATATGTCATTTCATTTCTTGTATTTTTTCAAGATTCAAGCCAATATGTTCCCTCCCTATATAGTAGTAGTCAAATAACCCATCCCATCCTCTAGGGGGCTCTCCCCATCACTTTGCACTGTTCCTGACTCTAGGAGGGTGAAGATGAGTACAAGCTTCCTCCGATGTGTGTGATGCGGGCACTACCTCTTTTCCAACTAGCGCTAATATACCATCACTGAGGAGCCAACGTGCTTGGAGGAAAGCGCAGGATCCCCAGCTCAGATGGACCAATCAGTAGACGCCTGAGCCAGCGGACATTGTAGTGTGAAAGTGATGGAGAGAGAGTGCCATCTACCTGCCCAGAGAGAGCACACCAATTTTTGTACACTCAGGCCCCGGCTGTCGATGGCGAACAGCATTACCTGGATTTGAACTCGCGATCCTTTGGTCATAGTGTCAGCGTCTTAACCCACTGAGCCTGGGCTAAAGGGGGGTTATCTTCCAATTATTCTTTTCATGATGCTCCAGACATCACAGAAAGTGTTAATAAAACATTGCAGCCAATAGCAGTTTAAGTATAAATGCAGCTGTTGTGGTTTATCTTGAATAAATTAAAATAATATTAAATATTACTTCTGATGGTCCTGCAAGATGTGATTTTATTCTGGAAGTTTGACTCCAGATACCTTAGAGTCATTTGCATGAGTTGCATGAGTTCTTAACTGTTATAACCTGCATGATATGATCAGTTTTCCTTTGTTACAGTCGTTGAGGGATGTGCTTCTCTCCTCCCTGACAACAGCACAAGTTCCTGGGCTTTTAAATTAGCCGCTGGCAGCACCGCGACTCTAAATATAGGAGGAACTTTTTAGCTTTCCTGTCGCGCTACTTCATAGCAGCAGTGGGTGTAAACAGCACCTGTTTTCATTGAAAGGCTCATAGTTCTGTGCTCGTGGTCACAGTGAAGCCTGATGCCTAAGACTTCACAAAAGCAGTGAGAATAACTGACCTTGTTTTGAGCCATGTTGTGTACATTGTAGCCTTAATGCTGATCTGACTACAGCAGGGTGGCTAACTCCAGTCATGGAGGGCAAGTGTTGTAGTAGTATTGGCACTGTGGGCAGCTGCAGGGCATCCTTGTTGACTTTCATCTGAAAAGAGGGCTTCGGAGCACTGAGCTACAGTCCAGTTCTTGTTCTCCAAAGTCCAGGTTCTGGTTCAGGAGCAGCTTGACCAGTGAACGTTTTCAGCTTTGTAGTTTGTTGACTGTATGACTCTTCATTTGGGACCAGCGAAGGACACACAGTGTTATTCTCAGCACTTTGAATAGTAGACATATCTAAAGTGTGAGGTAAGCCGACTTAGGCAGTGCTGATGGACCTCTGCAGGCTCAGTGGGAGATGCTGGAACACAGTGGCATTAAGATCATTAAGACACTGCAGATGTAACAGTATCATTTGTCTCTTTTGTGAGACAATCGCGAGACAAAATGATCTAAATTGAAATATTTCTTCCTCTGTTCCTGTTTGTTCATCCGAGTTCCGATTGTAAGCTGTTTCAGACTGAAAGTGCTGCACTGCTTGTTTCTCAATGAGTCCTGAGCATAACATTACATCTCTTTCTCCTGAGATCTCGATAATGTCTCAGCTTTATAGTGACGTCAGAGGTTGTCGAATGTTAGCCTTGAGCCTACTTGTTTGTCCTTGTCTCCTTCTTTATAAAGTTAAATCTAGTAAAACAGAGCGCTA
>BRDA01006688.1:25097-42506 GCA_036984385.1 Crenuchus spilurus
GTACTGTGCACTGATACATTATACAACACTTCCTCCTGTACTGTGCACTTATACATTATACAACACTTCCTCCTGTACTGTACACTGATACATTACACAACACTTCCTCCTGTACTGTGCGCTGATACATTATACAACACTTCCTCCTGTACTGTACACTGATACATTACACAACACTTCCTCCTGTACTGTACACTGATACATTATAGACAGATTTCTGCACTATCATCAGGGTGAAATAACAAACGTCCCATGCTCTTTCCATGAGGATAACTGAGGGCTTTAATGTCTCACTGCAACACCTGATGTAGACGGCTGGACGGACGCCGGCCTCCACTCCAACAGCCACGGATATTAGTCATCAGAAATGAACACCTTCCTGCATATCAGTCTTTTTCACACAGACTGAGGCTTATTTAATCCACATGTCATCACCAGACCTTCATTAGTATTAGTTATTCACACTCAATGTAAAATAGAGCTGTGTGTTCATAATAGATTATACATTTTCTTGGGCTTCATGTGTCAAAGGCTTCACTGATTAAGTAATTAATGGGCTTATGCCAGTTTATGAAGATGAAGATCATTAGGACGGACATTTAGCCAGGACATCAGTCTTCCTCTTTTAGAGGACCTGATCAGAGGACCTTTCAGTGTCATCTTAGACGATTATACAGGACAGTGTCCTCGTCACCGCACTGCTGCAGGAATAGCACCTCCTGTTGTCCAGCAGACACACAAGCTCCCATCCAGATGCTGACCAGACCCAGACCTGCTTAGCTGCCGTGGGTTTGTATGTTGTGTTGGGTTGGCTGGGAAGCTTAAAGTTGTTCTAATTGGGCATATTGTTTATCAGATGGATCAGAGAAAACTGCAGTGACTGTCCAGGTGTGGAGTGGTCAGCCTCAGTAGACTATTTCATTAAATATGAGCTGATATGATTTATAGGAGTTGTTTCATCCATCATGTCCTGCTCTGACATGTTTTGGTGAAGGATGTTACTCAGCATTAATTAAACAGAGCTGCCCTGAACACTTGGTCTGAATGCAAAACTAGGATCAGACAGTCAAGTGTAGTGAGGGTTTATTGTTTGAGTACACAGTGAAAGGAAACAGCAGAACAGCAGATCTGGTTTGTATGTGATTACATTCATTTGAACTTGAAGTTACAGAGAAAAGTTATCACATTACTGGAACTGGACCTTAGTAGTTTGTAACAGCAGCATTTTCCGTGTTAGTGAGGGATGACGGATGTACAGATTCTCTGCTGTGTGAATGGAGGAGGTCAGGGGTGGTGATGGGGGTTCTGATAAACCCAAACCTGTTCCTTTACCCACACTTAGGGGAAAAGAAGTGACTTCAAACGCACAGCCTCCTTTTTGTTGGCTAAGCAGAAGATGAGGGTCAGCTGACAAGACAGAAACAGCTGTCCACAGTGTGTGTGTGTATGTGTGTGTGTGTAGAGAGAGCGAGAGCAGGAAATTCCAGCCGGGGGGTGGTGGAGGGGCAGAATGAGGGCTTTGTTCTGTGTGTGTTGAGTGTGTGTGCTGTCTGTTGGCTGCAGCAGGCAAACATGTGGCTGTTCTGAGGAAAAGTGCAGCAGGAAGCCCCGTCACCCTTCACACACAATGACAGGAAGGAGCGGTGGCCTGCCGAACACACTCCGCCTCAGAAACATCCTCAATATGAGCGACAATGAGCGGCCAAACTCAGCCTGCGCGCTCGTCTCACTGTGTAAAGTAGCTCTGAGAGGGACTGTACACTACAATCTGCTCATACTAAAACACAAAACACATTCACGGCACCTTCACAGACTTTACAGGAGGGAGATTTCATAGCCTGCAAGCTCCTGCAGGATCACTGGTTCCAGTAAGCACTATGCTTCAGTTCTGGGTTTGTTTTTAATGAATAAAAAGTCATTTTTTAATGTTCATTACACGTAAAGTGACGTATTTTAAGCCTTTTTTAGTTTGAATGTTGATTGGTTTTGCTTATAACCCATTGGACGGTCAATCATTCACAGTACTATGATGGTCAGTAGTCGAGTTGGCACTGTGGGCAGCTGCTGGGCATCTTTGTCAGCAGATGGAAGCATGAAATGCTCTAAAATCTCCTGGTAGATGTTGACTTTGGGCTAGGCCTGGGCGATAAACCGAAAATTTACAGATACCGAAATTTATGACAATAACCGACGTCATTTTGCCCATGTCTGTATTTTCGGTGTCTTAAAAAAATGAAAAGAAAAGTGGTTTTGTCTTTTTTGGCGGGTACGTTCATGTTCCTTTAAGACGCCGCTGTCCGTGCTGTCACGTGACTACAGGCTGCCCTACCAGTGCGGGCCCTATGGAGAATGGTCTGACTGCAGAGCTGCAGAGCCACGGATTTACGCCAGCAGTTTCGCACCATTTATCGTTATCGAGGTGAACTGCTCAATATATCGCAATGTTGGGCCTACTTTGGGCTGAATGCAGTGGACCAACAGCAGCACCTCAAAGCATCACAGACTGCACACTGGGCTTCAGACAGCTTGGATTGTGTGTCTCTCAGACTCTAGGAGCTGATTTACAAATGAAATGAGGACTATTGGACCAGTTCTGGTTCTGCTTAGTCCAGGTAAGACACTTTTGATGTTGTCTCTGGTTCAGGAGTGTTGATATTAGGAATGTGGCAGCTGTAGCTCTGAGAGATACACAGTATTTATACTGTTTATAGTCATTTACTCAAATAATTTTAAGTCTAACATTGTTTTTTAAAGGACAGGACAGGTTTCTAGCCTTCCCACTTTACACTACAATCTTTTTATATGGACAGTCATATAGTCAGTTCTGTACTTTATCAGTCTTTATGGCTGTGTTACTAATGAACTATTTCTAATCAGTAGTGCACTGATAAGAATTACACACATCACTATTATTACTGCTGGGACTCAACACCTGGTCTGGTTACTTCCTTTTAGTCAAGGTCTAGTCTCTAGTGTCCTGTATATTGTTGTGAAGTTTTATTGTGTTGTTGTTATACTTACAGATGCACAGCATTCAGTCAGATTACTAGTTCATCTCCATAAATTAGAATAACATGAATTAAACATAAAGTGACATAATTCAAGACTTTTCTTGTTTTAATGTTGATTCTGTTTGTATAGTAATTTAACTCTATATTAACCCTCTGTATGTAATATATAATATTATATATATTTATTATAATATATAATATATATATATTAACCTGATGTAAATAATTATCATATTAATGGCAGATTGCATCAATGGGCAGAAAATAAAGCGCTGCTGTTTGACTCATGCTGAAAAATGTGTCACAGCTTATTTAAACTCCTCTCACAAATATCTAAAATATATTTTGGTTCAACCTATATATATTTGAAAAGTAGACCCTTTTATTTTTTGTTTTGTCTCTATGATAAAGGTTTTTGTGGAATTTTGATGCCACATGAGCGTTTGATGCCTCCAGAGGGTTAAATGTTTGAATAGTTTGAGATTCTGGATCTATAATCCATACAGATAAAAATGTTGAAATATGTCACTGTATGTGTACTTAATATAAAATATTTAGTTTTCACCAATTTGTTCACCATTTTTGTATTTTTTGACATAGTTCTGTATCTGTGAATGGTAAACTCAATTATTGTTATCTGCTTCATATAAATATTTCTGATTGTGTCCTACTTTAAGCTTTTTCAGTAGGAATATTCCTTTGAGATGACTTTGACGTTGTGTTCACACTTATCAGCTTTGTTTAAATTAAACTCAACATTTTAAGAATGAGCACAGTATAAAGCATCTAAATGGGCACCCGAAATGCTGCAGCTGTGCAGAACAAAAGAACAGACAAGTAAAATTATTAATACAGGTGTGTTTAGCTGTGTAAAATATGCTCTTTTTACAGAACACTTATGTGTATAGGAGGACTTTATGGCTCTATTTAGCAGCTCTTTTTGAGACTTCATTTGGTACAAATACAGTTATGTCAACAGAACTCCCGACAAGCATATTCAGTGCAGTGTAGCAGGGTTGCCAGATCCTGAAAACTTCCCCATCCCACTCTCTTCCAGAAACCTCCTCTACACAAGCTTAAAGTCACTTTTAATCTAATTTTAGCCTACATTTAACATAATACTACTCTTAAATCTTACATTTAAAATCTACATTTTAAAGTAGCCCAAGACCCTGTGACCATTTCTAACAGGGAGATTTGGTATGAAGATGCAAACCTGGCAAACCTTTCACATAGTGCATTGTTTTGGTTTGCAAAATGCAAAAAAGTGTAGTGTACTGGCACTGGCAAGTGATGCAGGATGTTGTGTACTATTGACATCCAGATGATGTACTAGACTGTGAAATGAATGAATGTGCTGGAAGGGGAGGAACCATCAGAAGCCACCCAATGGGGAACATTAGCAAGGTGTTTGTGAAATATTGGCTGCATTGCTCAAAACAAGTGCATACTTGAACTACATGGACCAACTAGGTATATATGTCTAGATTGGACAGCTAATGTTTAACATCTCCAGCAGCTCTAACACACCACCACCACGTCAGTGTCACTGAGAATGATCCACCAGCTCTTTGTGGGGTCCTGATCATTGAAGAACAATTAAGTACATAGAGAAACAGTCTACAAATTGCACCTGTATCCTCAGTGGAGATAAAACGAGTGGAGATACAGGGTCTGTACATGATTCAAGGGCTCAAATGACTGTTAACAGCACTAGATATAAAACAGTCACATGTATTTTTATATAAATATGTAGACTAGTACTAGTATTAACACTAAGGGATGTCTAGCTGAAAAATGTGCAGGTTTGGACTAAATCAGACCTAATTGTCAGTGTAAAATGATTGATGTCTTTCTTTCCTGCAGTTCTTCCGCCGGTTTTGGTGCCCCGGAACTGTGAATATATCCCTAAGCTGTCCATGCTGCCACGCTTCCGTAACCCGCTGCACGAGACGGAGCCGCACATGCCCCAGAACGCCACCTTCCCAGACTCCTTCCCCCAGACACCAGCCAACAGCCTACCGTTCACCCCCAGCTCCCCCACCAACAGCTACCCAGGATCGCCCAGCAGTGGCACGGGAAGCTCCGCCCCCTTGCCCCACTCCCCTTCTAGCTCGGACCCTGGCAGTCCTTTCCAGATGCCAGGTGAGTTTGGGTTACTGTGACAGTTGGTGTATAAGTATCAGAAGGTGACTGTTTGCTGTAAATGTAAATAGTAATGTGGTGTGTGTGTGTGTGTGTGTGTGTTTGTGTTGGCCCTGCAGAAACTCCTCCACCTGCATATATGCCCCCCGAGGAGCCGATGACACAGGACTGTCCCCAGCCCATGGACACCAACCTGCTGGGCCCCAACATGCCTCTTGACATCAATAACCGGCCAGGTACACACACACACACACACACACACACACACACACACACACACACAGTTCTTACCATTCAACACCTACACTGACATACATACTGCTTGACATCAGCCACTTAGAACTGTCAGCAGCTGCCGGCCCACGCTACAGGTGCAGGAAGTCCTCACACACACACACACACACACACACACACACACACAGGCAGGATAGCTGTTTTCCAGCAAATCTGCTGAAATCAGTTCTGGAGACTCAGCAGTGCACCCTCAGACCTGCTGTTATGACTAATTATTGTGTAACTTCCATTAAATTAGCAGCCGATTGTTCCCCTGAAGGCCATCCTGCTTTAAATCTGACTGAGAAAGGAACCCGGTTCTTGGCTTTTCCAAACCTTCTAGTGATGTCACTTAGCGATGATTAGCAAAAGGATGCAAGAGACGACATGTTAACTCTATATGACTCGTTTAATAGCATCTCAGTCTTCATCTGCAATCAAGTGCATTAAGAGTTTATCCTGCTTTTGTTAGAGTCCGTCTCTACTGTCCAGGGAAGGCTTTCTACTAAATTGCTGTGAGGATTTGGTTGTGTTCAGCCAGGAGGTCAGGATATTGAAGAATCATCACTCCCCCTCTTCCCCAGCTTCACCAACCCATCCCAAAAGTACTGGATGGAGAACACAGAGAACACAGTTCCACAATCCTGAGGGGCTTTATACTCCTCTAGCCCACACTTGGCATTAGACATGGTGCCAACATCTGTTCCAGAGAGTCCTGTTCTACTGATCCTGCTACTACTTCTAATGATGATGATGATGATGATGATGATAAACCTCTATTTTAGTTAACCTCTATGGCAGGTGTGTGTTAATGGAAATAACTGGTGCCCACTGATTAAATACATACATTAAATACATAAATAATCTTTCTGCCCTGTTAAAGAGACAAATGTCAAATAAATTTGGGCTTTAAAATGGAAATATTTAAATTTTCGGTTTACTGAAGGCAGCTCATTTCTGACCCTTAGGACAAAGGGAGTGTACACACACTGGTTCAGAAAGATGAAAAATGTCAGATATGATCTGAAAAGCCTAGAAATGAGTATGGAAAATGTGTGTTTTTCAAATAGAAGCTGCTGTTTATAGCTACTAGTGGAAAATACGGTTTTGGGGGAGTTGTGTAAAGGGGTGAAGAGGTGGAGGGATGCTGAGATTTGTTTGTGGAAGTGGCAGAGGAGTGGGAGGTTTAGAGCTGAGCTCAAGCTGCATCCTGTGTTGCAGTGCAGGGTGCTGCTCTATTGTGGGAGAGCTGATGGGAAAGGGGCAGACAAAACACACCTGCAGCCCAGTGGCACATAGCACAGGAAGCAAAGCGAGCTATGCGCTGGGTAAACAGCCTCTGGCTCTCTTGTTGGTGGGCGGCAGGGAGCTGGCATGGCTGACCTGCAGAGAGTAGATCAAGGACACAGGAAGAGTACCTGCAGGAGTACTCATATTAATTTAACATGTCAGTATATTCAGATTCATCTATATTAATGTACTTTGAGCCAACATAATGTCTATGTTCACATTACCAGACTGAAGTGACTCAAATCCCATCTTTTCTAATCAGATTTGAGTCACGTTCATATGTGGTTCTAGATCAGATACGTGTCAGATCTGTGGACATGTGACTTGATTGTGACGGTCAGATCAGAAGTCATGTGTT
Source organism: Crenuchus spilurus (assembly GCA_036984385.1). Taxonomy (NCBI): domain Eukaryota; kingdom Metazoa; phylum Chordata; class Actinopteri; order Characiformes; family Crenuchidae; genus Crenuchus; species Crenuchus spilurus. The sequence goes on from BRDA01006688.1 coordinate 32,175, forward strand.
TTTGCTTGTAAACATGCGTGTAGTGGGTGAGGCAGCGTTTACTTCTCTCGTTTACTCACGTCGCTGTAAAAAGAGTAAAAACAACCAGCTGTCATTTATTCACCTTCTTCACCTGATCATGTACAGTCCAGCACCTGTTTACTGACCTCCTGAGCTAAACACCATCACACATCAACTACTAACACGTCTGTTTTACCAGTTTTACTCAAATCAGTCACAAATACAGGGTTGCCAGATCCCCCAAACATCCTACTGATTTTGTAACAGGACATCACACTACACAGTTCTGTTTCAGGGACTGATATGTTCACATTACTGATACAGCTCACTTACATTTGTGAACGTGAACCCTAAATATAGTCAAATCTGATCGGAGCAAAAAATCTGAATTGTGCAATGTAGCTTGTAATGTGAAGGTAGCCTAAGTCACTTCAGTGCTGTGCAGCATGAAATAAATGATTTCAGGACCAAACATACAAAGCATTCCCACAAGGGATTAATAAAGTATCTATCTATCTGTCCATCTATCTCTCTATCTCTCTATCTGTCTATCTGTCTATCTGTCTGTCTATCTATCTATCTATCTGTCTGTCTGTCTGTCTGTCTATCTGTCCATCTGTCTATCTCTCTATCTATCTCTCTATCTATCTCTCTGTCTATCTCTCTGTCTATCCATCTGTCTATCCATCTGTCTATCCATCTGTCCATCTCTCTATCTCTCTATCTGTCTATCCGCCTATCTGTCTATCTGTCTTTCCGTCTATCCATCTCTATATCTATCTGTCTGTCTGTCTATCCGTCTATCCATCCGTCTATCTCTCTCTCTGTCTGTCTCTCTGTCTGTCTGTCTCTCTGTCTGTCTGTCTGTCTGTCTTCCTTAGTGCTCAGCACTGTAGATGTGTTTTATATGACATTTTATTCTGTATTATACAACAAGGGAAAGAGAAGTGTAGGGGACGGAGAAGGCAGTATACGTGATGAAGCTGCATGTAGGAGGGGTAAATAAACTGGAGACAATGATAATGACACTACAAATACATGTCATTTGAAATCTATAAAGTGTTAAAATTATGAATGTGTTCTACTTCATGTTGCTTTTTACAGCTCTGTTCATCATTCTGGATTAATCTAAAACATTTTAATTTTCTACCAATGATGTTGGTTTTGTGATTCATGACAGGACTCATGTTTATATTATACCTGCAACCGAATTAGTTTATTATTGAAAACATTGAACTGCAATACTCTTTATATACGTGTAATTCTCTGTGTGTGTGTGTGTTTCCTGTAGATGTGCAGTCAGTAGCCTACCAGGAGCCGAAGCACTGGTGCTCCATCGTGTACTACGAGCTGAATAACCGTGTAGGAGAAGCCTTCCAGGCCTCCTCCACCAGCGTCCTGGTGGACGGCTTCACCGATCCCTCCAACAACCGCAACCGCTTCTGCCTGGGCCTGCTGTCCAACGTCAACCGCAACTCCACCATCGAGAACACCCGTCGCCACATCGGCAAAGGTAGCACCTTGCACAAGAACGTGTTAATGTTCTTAAATAGATCAGTTTTACTGTGTTACACTATAATTTAGTCTTTGCATTGTTTAGAACAGTGGAACCCAGACTCTCTGCATTATGTTGATTATCCTGGCCCTGTGGAACCACTGATCTAGAACATCAAATTGGATGTGCTACACATTTTGAAGTTTTATTTAAGTGATATTTTAACCCTCTGGAGTCTGAGGGTTTTTCAGAGATGCTGATGTAGTCTGACTTGCCTTCACTTCTTTTACAAATAACACCCATCTAAAATTATTGCAAATTAAATCTGCTCTAAACTTAGACTTTCCAAAAGCCTGTTTTCAGATGTGCTGATATATTGTGAAAAAACACTCTAAACATTTATAGCCAAGACTTTTGAGCTCAGAACTGAATAAACAGAGGTGTTGGCTACACACTGCTCATTACAGTTTTTAGACATTGTATGTGGTTTTATTTCTAAAGCTTAACAAATGTGAGGTGACACTTTGTTTTCACTCATTCAGTGGGTCCTAGATTGAATATTTTTGGGGTAGCTGTGAGAAGTCTTTGTTCAGGTGAGCGTTCAGGTGAGCACTCAGGAGAGCGCCTTTGTTTTTGCACATTCCTGGGCCACTACCCCACCACTAGTATGTTTGGAATTACCATGTCATCACCATATGAATGGCAAATTGCGGGAAAAAATGTGCTGTGCTCTGACTCACTCTGAGAAATGTGTGTCTGCATATTTAAGCTCCTCTCACAAGAATTTATAAATATATTTCAATTCAACCTATTTATTCATTTATTTATTTATTTGTTTGTTTGTTTGAAAAGTAGACCCTTTAAGGTTTCTGGGGTATGTTTATAGTTTTCGCTCTCTCCTGTGATTGGCCAATCTCTCTGGTGTGCGCGGCGCTGGTGGACGGAGCACGAGTCCTGACAGTCAGGGCAAACATCACCAAATATAGGGCTTGTGTGCTGGGGAGAAAGGAGTGGCCTAACCAAAACAGTCTCCTTGTGGTACAGGGATTTACAGGCAGTTTTGCCAGAACAGCTCAGCTCCCGAGGGGGACAGAACTCTGGCCAGTGCATGTGGGATTTACAGGCAGCCAGATCAGCTCCCAGGGGGCATCAACCCACACACTCATGGAGAAAGCATCTCCCAATAACTGCACCAAACCAGTGCCAGTTGCTAACCATGAGACTGTTGATACATGGCATTAGTGAATCGGAGAATAAAGGCTCGCCCTCAGCAGCAAATCACTGCACAGCTGGGGACAGACCCTTATACCAGGATCCTCCTCACTGTCCTATCGCTCTGTCTGCAGGTGTGCACTTGTACTATGTTGGAGGTGAGGTGTATGCCGAGTGCCTCAGCGACAGCAGCATCTTTGTTCAGAGCCGCAACTGTAACTACCACCACGGCTTCCACCCTACCACTGTCTGCAAAATCCCCAGTGGCTGCAGCCTCAAGATTTTCAACAACCAGGAGTTTGCCGAACTGCTGGCCCAGTCCGTCAACCATGGCTTTGAGGCTGTCTACGAGCTCACCAAGATGTGCACCATCCGCATGAGCTTTGTGAAGGTTAGTCTGAGCTCCACAACAGGGCTTCAGTTCAACTTATTCTGTTTAGAGAATACAATTTTTTTCTAACGTAATAATAGTAATTACTTAACAAATACCAATTGTCTACTGTTACTATAACAGTTATTACGGTTTTGCTACTGTTTTTATAGTACTTAATAATTTGTTATTTTGAGTTTAGTCCATGAATTGACCCAGATTTGATTAAATTAATCCAGCCCAAGCAATTCAGAAAAAAATGTTTTTTATATATATATATATATTTTTTTATTATATAATTTTTGCCAATTTTACCCCCTTTCCAATTAATCCATCCCTTCCACTAGGGGGCTCTCCCCATCACTTTGCACTGTCTCTGACGCTAGGAGGATGATTCTTAATCTTTAAAAAAAGAATAATCATTTGAGGCCTTCTCTGCTGCGTGTGATACGGCCAACGCCTCTTTTCAAACTACCGCTGATACACCGTCACCTGGGAGCCAACGCACTCGGAGGAAAGCGCAGTGTCCCCAGCCCTGAATGGATCAATCAGTAGACATTTGAGACATTGCAATGTGAGAGTGATGGGAGAGAGCGCGCCTTCCTCCTGCCCAGAGAGAGCACTGCCAATTTTTGCTCTCTTGGGTCCCGACTTGACGGTAAACAGCATGACCAGGATTCAAACTCGTGATCCTCTGGTCGTAGAGTCAGCGTCTTAGCCCGCTGAGCCACTCGGGACCCCAAATTATTATTATTATTATTATTATTATTATTATTATTATTATTTTAAGATTACGAATCATCTAAGGTACTTTTCACATATAATTGAATGTGATACTAAGTGTGTCATGCATGTCATTGTTTTCATTTACATTAATGGTTTGAATTGAATTGATGATGTATTAGTGCTGCAAAAGGTTTAAAGCAGGGTTGTCCAAACTTTTCTTGTTGGGGTCCAGAAGGAGAAACGTATGTGCAGTCACAGAACACAGACTCGTATCCCTATAACAGTACTATAAGACTGTTTTGGTGGTCATGGTATTTTTAAAGTAGTCCAAAAACCAACACTCAACCAGCTCTGAAAATTTACTGACAGTATTTTTTAAAAAAAGCCAAATTTTGCACAAAAATTGCAAACCTGGCAACCCTGAAGTTCCCATGCTAGGCTATGAGTTGAGCTAGCTCGAACTATAAATCTAGTTTTTTTTTCACAACGTGCTTAATAGCGGGCCAGCTTTCATATTATATATAAAATACGTAGCGGGACGCTCCAAAAATAGCAATGGGCCACACTTTAGGTCATAAAGCTTTTATTTTTTGACCCTGCACTGAGACTTTTGCACATACTCTGTTTTTTCCGGATCTTCAGGATGGATAGTTTGTTAGAAGATAAACGAGTAACACTTGACAGTTGTTCTTTTTATCATTGTCCCAATTTTGGGTGACTGCCCTACATCCACTCCTCTTCTACGTCCACACCCCAGGAGGATGGAGAGCAAGAGCGTTATCTTTGTACTTAAAAAACTTTATTTATCTCAAATATGATCAAGTATTTAATCGCAGTTAACCACACAATCAGCTGTGATTTAACTCAAATGAAAAAGAATCAAAATAGTTGTTTGTATTAACATACACACACTAAAGTCATTTCCAAATGTGAGATTATCTACTGAAAAGAGTTTGATTACTAGCCTCAGATATTTCCTGAGAATGAGTCTGGAACACACATTAAAACACTTTGTTTGTTTTTTCAGGGCTGGGGGGCGGAGTACCATCGGCAGGACGTGACTAGCACTCCCTGCTGGATCGAGATCCATCTCCACGGGCCGCTTCAGTGGCTGGACAAGGTCCTCACGCAGATGGGTTCTCCTCACAACCCCATCTCCTCAGTGTCGTAGACCTCCAGGACCCTCATGGTCCGGGTCTAGTGGGTGATTGGCTCGACGGGGAGGGGAGGGCGGGATTTGTACTCTACTTGAAGGCGTTGGTGAACGGGGGCATACGATTTGACTGGCACAGGGCGAGTCGTCGGTCAGCGAACATCTGGAAGATACTTGATAACTTTGTGTGACCAAGCGTGTTCATTGATGAGGCCAGCGTACTTGTGGCAGGTATCCTCCTCCGGTATTGTAACAGCAAGTGGTTTCCTTTCAATTCTTTTTTCCAGAATATATCATAGTATTCCATTGTGGGGGGTGGGGGCATATCTGGGGGCTGGTACAGTGGTTATATAGTAAATGATCCTAGTGGGAACGGGCTGACCGACCTGCATAGAGAAGAAATAAGTAGAAACATTACGCCTCGCTAGAAAGTTCATAAGGTCAGTAATGCAAAGTGTCTTTTTAAAGCTCTTTTTTTAAAAAGAAAATGTAGCAAAAGTGTAAAAAAAAAAGCTCCAGTGGTGAAAAAGGAAACATACCTTAAGTGAATAATCAAAAAGCTTGTAATGGGAAATCAGTATGGTGAGTAAAGGCATGACGATAGTGAGTAGGAGTGCACAGGCAGACTTGTGCATATGTTGCTCTACTTTTGTTGCTTTCAGTTGAGTTCTCCTGATTTAAAAGGTCGTGTGTAGATGTGCTGAATATTAGAGGAAGTGCTGTGCAGTCTGTTTTTTATTTTTTGGCAGTGTAGGTTGCAACGTCCCAGATTTTTGAACTTGGGAGATGAGGGCGAGCTTTGTTTACCTAAACCGTGAAAGTGCCGCTTTAGGTGTCCTTTTCATGCTTATTTAAGATCAGTTTCTGTTCCCTGTAAAGAAATCTTTAAAGAAAATGAAAGACACTGATGGCTTTTGGCATTTATGCAAATGAAATTGTGCTAAAATGGCCCGGCTGGCTTTCGTTGGCTCTTACATTTTTTTTACTAGTACATAATAAAAGTTCATTTGTGTTTAATACAAAAAGATAAATTCACGTTTTATATTCATTACATTAAAGTGACATATTTCAGCTGTTTCTGTTTTTGTTTATGGCTTTTAGCTCATGAAAATCAGAAATTGGAGCAGCTGTGCCCTGGTGGTTAGGTAGTTTGATTGCCTGGCAGGACTGAAGTGCCCATGGGGAAGGCACCTAACCCCAACCTCTGCCATGGATAGAGGCTACCTATCACTTTAGGCACCTGTGCTCACTGTCCTTTTGTGTGTGTGTGTGTGTGTGTGTGTGTGTGTGTGTGTGTGTGTGTGTGTGTGTATCATTGTATTTCTCCCTGGTGGGGACTGAAAGTCCTCGTAATGATAGGAATACATGTCAGATCTGTAAAAGTGGGGACATTTTGTTGGTCCTCGTAAGAACTGTTAGTTTTCATTACAAACTTTTCTTTGAAAGAATAAAAGCACTGACTTAAATTTAGCTTTATTTTTATTCAGTATTACACAAGTAAATTGAATGTCCTCACTAGTATAGTACTACCAAAGTGTGTTTGTGTGTATGTATCAGGTTTATGCCACGTTGTGGGGACCAGAACCTGTTTAAACACTCAGGTTGTGGGGACCTTTCTTCCTTGCAGGACTACAAAGCTGGTCCCTGCAATGTACGTCATTGATATGTTTTGAGGTTAAGATTAGGCTTTTAACGTTTGAGTAATTCTATATAATGTCCCCCCACAATGCACAGAAACAAGTGTGTGTGTGTGTGTGTTTCACTGCACAGGTCAAATTCCTCTGTGTACATTTGTCAATAAATATTTCACAATATTATCTCATAATTAGAAGATTCAGTTTTAGTAAATTAATATTCAAACAGTATCAACATTAAAACTAAAGACTTGAAACGTGTCACTTTGTGTAATGAATATAAAACAGTTTACCTTTTAGAAATAAATTATAAACAAAAATTGAACTGATTTTTGGAGTATGACTGCATCTCTATGCCAGTGTTGCTCACTCTCGAGCTTGGACACCTCATTACAGTGGTGCTCGACTTATCACTGTGCCCAAACCTGGGCAACGTTTGGCATTTACTAGTGACCCACATGCCACATTAAATGACGGTCCTGGACTAACAGGATGGCCATACACACCGTATGCTCTCATAGGTTATATACAGTCATATCAGACTGCGGGGCGCCCATTGCTCTGTACCACTCGCCAAAAAGCATCAATGGCACATTGGGGCACCACTGTTATGTTGTTGGGAGACACTCAATGTACGAGAAGTCTATTCTCAGTGCACCTTCACTACAGCAGCTCTAGAACATCCCACAAACTTAGTGGTTTCTGATGTGCTGCCTTCACCATGCATCACATGGTACCTTGTTATCATGGGCATCAGTCTGGCCCAATTCTATGTGGCATGTGGGTCACCAGCGCCTGAAGTTGTCCAGCAAACACAAGTACTTCCTTGAAGGTCTCCCATCCAAGTACTAACCAGACACAAACCTGCTTAGCTATAACACCTGACCTAACTCACTGCTAATCCTTTTGTTGCTCACAGATACTTAATACTGGATTCTTCAGTAAATACACGACCATGGATCATACCTTTGTCCTGTTTGTTTAACTTCTCTTTGTTGACTTTGATGGTGTTTCTTTGATGATATTTATTCAGTAAAACCCTAAAATACTTCAGACCCCATTAAAAATAGCTCAGATTTATACTGAAGGATGGAGAATGAGAAACACTGCTGTGATGAGACCCAGGCCCAAATTGTAGAGACTTTGGGACTCTTACTGGTGCTGCACTCAGCAGATCCCTTTTCTATTTGTTTTCGTCCAATGTCAGTTTCCCGACAGCATCCCTCCTTCAAGGGTAGCGTGAGACTCCCTAAGTCTGTCATTGGGGACCCACATGTATTGGCACATTTGTGTGTTTTCTCTATTCAGATGTATTGGAGAGATTGAATTGACTGAAGCTGAATGTGTTAAGTGATGCGCAGAACAGGAACGAGAACCTACAGCACTAATATTTGCCATCATATTACCATTAGAGTGCTGATGGATCATTCGTTTACATGACAGTTGCTATGTACAGCGATCAGCCATAATATTAAATCCTTGTATCTCCACTGAGCATATAGGTGCACTTTAATTCTGATTCTCTGTGTACTTTAATGTTCTTAAAGTCAGGACAGAGCTTGTAGATCATTCTCGGTGACACTGATGAGGTGGTGGCATGTTAGTGTGTTTTTAAACACCTCAATGTCACTACTGGAGTGAAAAGAGTGCAGCCAACCGTGTCAGGACTAGAGAACCAACACGGACTGTGTTGAACTACTGTGTCTGACTTTACAGCTTCACACACTAACACACCACCACCACGTCCATGTCACTTTTTCATGTTATGGCTGATGGGTGTAAATGAGTCTAAAGTGGCCTGATGAGTTCTTGTCTGTTTGTACTCAGTAGCTCTAAACTGATCTCAAAGAAACTCATCGCTGCCCTCTACAGGTGCAATAACACCAGCAGTTGCAGCATTTGTTGATGTCAGTAAAACAGAAGAAAATTCACTTTCTGTGTGTTGGTAAACAAGTGTCTCGTGTCAGGGTGAGTCCATTAAAAGCATCACAGCACTAAATGTGTAATAAGATGGTAGAGAAAGTAAAAATTCACCTCGTTCCTCAGTGATACTTCTGGTGTGTCTTCATTACAGATCCATAACATGTCCTGTCTGGGCATATTCAGCCTTTTTGAAGTCACATATCTGATTTTATTCAGTTCTAAATGGCACTATTGATATTGTTTTGTAAAAAATTTTTAAAAGTCGAGGTTTTGATGAGCTTTTTCTTTCTTTTGTTGTTTTTATTTGTAGAAAAAAATCCCATCCGCTGTTTAAAATGAAACATTTTTGTATTTTTTAAAGAAAATATATTGTTGTTCTGTCATATCTGCACTTTCATAAGTGGCTCCTTGTCTTTGTTTGCGTCCTTCTTGTGCTGGTATCGCTGCGTAGTATCTCCAGAAAGCAGTTTTATCCACGAATATCAAAACTCTGCTGGAAGATTCAATAAAATTGTTTCGGTATCTCTGACTTGGTGTATTTATTGGACTTCATGAACTGTTTATGTGTTTTAATGAACATAAAACATCTTCACTTAAAAGGTAATTAAACTGATTCTGAAATGCCCACAGAGTTGCTGAACTGATGAGTTACAGGAAATGACAAATGAAGTATAGCACTGCCTTGTATCATAGACCTGTAATGTTGAACACAGACATACACACATCTTGTCTCGTCCTGTAGAGAAGTACTAACAATAGAATAGGACTAAACATAACCCTGTTGGCACCTAGTCTAATGCCAGGTGTGGACTAGAAGGGTATAAAGGCCCCCAGCATTGTGGAACTGTGTTCTCTGCTCCATCCAGTATTTTTGGGATGAGTTAATGGAGTAATGGATGAGTTGGTGGCTGAATGCAATCAAATCCTTACAGAAGTTCTCCAAAATCTAGTCTCTAAACAGTAGAGACAGTTATTCTAACAAAAGCAGGACACACTGCAGCAGTGAATGGGCAGGTGTCCCAATACTTTTGTACTGAATGACTAATGCATGTTCCGTGTATGTGTTTGATGAAAAATTATTTTTAAATTATATAAAATAAGATCAAAATATTTTCATTTATAGCATTTATTTACAGAAAGTAAACAACTAGTGAAAAGAACTAAAATGTGATTTATTATCTATTTATTTATTTATTTATTTCACTTTTCACTAAACCTCCACCTATACATGGGCAGTATATGAAGGTCCGAGATCAGTAATCCTGTAATGAGGTCTGGTCTGATGGGTCTGTCCTGTCCTTTGCTGCCCCCCACAGGATCGTGCTGGAAGTGAACGGTGTCTAATTGGGCTGCAGGTATTCTTGTGTCCCACTTTTTGCACATATAACCTTATTTATCTCATTACCAGCATTTAAACAGGAACAACTTCAAAAATACATTGGTTTATATTTATCTTTAAATTATCTCTTATTTTGGAACTCATTTAGTTTTTTGACAATTGTAGCTGTATTTATATATATGTGATGATGATGATGATGATAATTATGATGATAATAATAATAATAATAACAATAATAATCATCATCATCCTCAGCAGCAGCAGAAGTAGTAGTTCTAGTTTATTTTATTTTTTTACATTTGTAGCTATATTTTTTCTGTGAAAAAAATAAATACAACAAATGGCAATAACAACTAATAATAATAATAATAATAATAATAATTTTTCAAAAATATCGAAAAAGAATCTAAAAATGATTTCAATAAATATTTTATTAATAAGTTAATTTAATTATTAATTAAAATTTAATAATAATAATAA
>BRDA01006688.1:46509-69576 GCA_036984385.1 Crenuchus spilurus
AATATTAGATGTTGGCATCTCCACATCATTGCATTCAGTTTTTATTCACAATTTGTTTAGTGTCCCAACTTTTTTGGAATCCGGTTTGTATTTCAGGTCTTTTTCTAGATATAAAATTTTTTATTACATCATTTCATCTGAAGAGTTTTTTCCTGTACATGTGCAGTTACAGTATGTTGACTTGGTGTTGATTATAATTGTGTTTTCAGGTGTTGGTCAGTCTGAGTTTGCTGTGGCTGATATGGTTGACCTTTTCGTGTTGCTAATTCCACCAGCAGGGGGCGATGAACTGCAGGTTCAGACATTTAAGTAAATATACACAAAACGAAACTTATCAAAGTAGTATGACCACCTACCTAATAGTGGGAATTTTTGCGCTTGGCTCTGTGGTGATCTCTGACACGTTCCTGTTCATTATAGAGGTTAAACTGGTCCACTGTGGTGCATCAATTAGTCTGTACCACTCATCTGTGACATCAGGGGCCAAAACGGGGGGGGGTCATAATATTCTGATAAGACTATGTATAAGTATGATTTATATAAGAAGGATGAGTGCGTGTTGCAAACGCAAGGCTTTGTTCTGACATCGGTGATGTCTCTATTGTTCTTTTAAATAAAGGGAATCAAACGAGGCATAATTGAGAAGGCCGACCTGGTGGTGGTCACCAAGTCAGATGGTGATTTGGTAGTTCCAGCGAGAAGAATTCAGGCTGAATACACGAGCGCTCTGAAGCTGCTTCGGAAGAAATCCAAAACGTGGATACCTAAGGTTGGTGCAGATCTGATCATTTCTCATTCAGATGAGACTATTGATTACAGACGTGTGGTACTTAATTATTCATCTCTAATATATTCTGTTGTTTTTCTTCTGATTGAGATGGAACCTGCTTAGTCATTTCTGCACATGATTTAATATTGATAGTACCAGGAACGCAGCCAGAATCGATCTTGCATAACAAAAGAGGCTCTTGATGCTTTACAAATGGCACTCAGGCTCTTTTGCATCTGTCTTCACTCGCATGCCGAAGGTTCTGTCTCAGCACACGTGGTCTGCAGATGTCGGACGGAGCTGGAAAATGATCCAGAATGCATTAAAGAGTCAGTCCAGAGCTGGTGCTGGATCAGGTTTAGAGACGGATCTTTGTTTGTGTGACCCAGCTAAATGATAACAAATGGGGTGGTGGGGGTGTGTATGACATGTTGTAACGACTACTTTCCCAGCGTGCTGGACGCTGGCATTCAGCCCTTTTGTCTTCTGTCCCCCCAGCAGTACATCTGCCTACAGGGCAGCATGCCAGCGAGGCTGGCCCTTTGAATGGCCCACCGTGGCCTCATGCGTTTCTCTGATTAGAGACCACCCACACAGATGAGAGTCGCTGTATGTCTTTGTCTCCCCTCCACAGAGCTCGCTCAGAGCAGCATCCCTTTGACTGGAGGATGCCTCGGCCATATCGATTTTTATCCCCCCTCTTTCAGCCTCCCTGTAGGCTTCCCAGCCTGCACTTCATCAGTCACTGCAGCTGAGAAGGGAACGATATGTGTGGGTGGGCTTTTCACCTTTTGCATGTCCAGCTATGTCAGTGTTTTTAAAGAGGGGTGGAGAGTTTTTCTCTGCTGCTGTTTCAGGTTTCGAGGAACATTGGTAAAGTTTTCCCCTTATTTCCCACACATTATTATTATTATTATTATTATTATTATTATTATTATTATTACTAATCATCCATCCAACCAACCATCCATGCTTGTATGTATATATGTATTTAAGGGTTGCTGTGACTGGCTGCCTAATACAGTGGTGCTTGAAAGTTTGTGAACCCTTTAGAATTTTCTATATTTCTGCATAAATATGACCTAAAACATCATCAGATGTTCACACAAGTCCTAAAAGTAGACAAAGAGAACCCAGTTAAACAAATGAGATAAACATATTATACTTGCTCATTTATTTATTGAGAAAAATGATCCAATACGACACATTTGTGAGAGACAAAAGTATGTGAACATTTAGGATTAGCAATTAATTTGAAGGTGAAATTAGAGTCAGGTCTTTGCAATCAATGGGATGACAATCAGGTGTGAGTGGGCACCCTGTTTTATTTAAAGAACAGGGATGTATCAAAGTCTGCACTTCACAACATGTTTGTGAAAGTGTATCATGGCACAAACAAAGGAGACTTATGAGGAGCTCAGAAAAAGAGTTGTTGATGCTCATCAGACTGGAAAAGGTTACAAAATCATCTCTAAAGAGATTGGACTTCACTAATCCACAGTCAGACAGATTGTGTACAAATGTAGGAAATTCAAGACCACTGTTACCCTCCTCAGGAGTGGTCGACCAACAAAGATCACTCCAAGAGCAAGGCGTGTAATAGTCGGCGAGGTCACAAAGGACCCCAGGATAACTTCTAAGCAACTGAAGGCCTCTCTCACACTGGCTAATGTTAATGTTCATGAGTCCACCATCAGGAGAACACTGAACAACAATGGTGTGCATGGCAGGGTTGTAAGGAGAAAGTCACTGCTCTCCAAAAAGAACATTGATGCTCATCTGTGGTTTGCTAAAGATCACGTGGACAAGCCAGAAGACTATTAGAAGAATGTTTTGTGGACGGATGAGACCAAAACAGAACTTTTTGGTTTAAATGAAAAGTGTTATGTTTGGAGAAAGGAAAACACTGCATTCCAGCATAAGAATCACATCTGTGAAACATGGTGGTGGTAGTATCAGGTTTGGGCCTGTTTTGCTGCATCTGGGCCAGGACGGCTTGTCATCACTGATGGAACAATGAATTGTGAATTATATCAGAGAATTCTAAAGAAAATGTCAGGACATCTGTCCATGAACTGAATCTCAAGAGAAGGTGGGTCATACAGCAAGACTTAAATAAATGAGCAAGAATAATATTTGTGTCTCATTTGTTTAACTGGGTTCTCTTTATCTACTTTTAGGACTTGTGTGAACATTCGATGATGTTTTAGGTCATATTTATGCAGAAATATAGAAAATTCTAAAGGGTTCACAGAAAAGCATCACTGTATATCTCAGCATTGCACAGGTACCATTGTACCAATATAATCAATGTTATCCATATCACCTGTAGAAATGAACGGTGTGAACACTATATGGACAAAAGTATTGGGACATTCATTGTTTCTTCTGAAATCAAGGTTAAAGTTTTTCCTGCTTTTGTTGGAGTTGGCGCAGCTCCCTCTTTAACATAAGCATTACTTTAACCACCCACATGTCTCTCCCTCCTCCCTGTCTCCACTCGCTGCTGTGGTTAAGGTGGTTCGGGTGTCCTCTCAGACGGGTCAGGGTGTGCCGGAGCTGTGGGACATTATGCTGCAGTTTCGTGACGCTATGCAGGACAGTGGGGAGCTGCAGGCTCGGCGGCGGGAGCAGCAGAAGGTCTGGCTGTGGAGCCTCATCCAGGAGAACGCCCTGCAGCACTTCCGAGAGCACCCGGCAGTGCAGGCTGGTCTCCCTGACGTGGAGTGGCAGGTTACTCAGGGTGATATCTCGCCCGGACTGGCTGCTGACCTCCTGCTTAGGGCCTTCAGGTCAACACAGTAGCACAGACTTATTTATATGCCCTTCTAACCAGCACATGAGCTCAATTAAAGGATCATTTACAATTTATACTGTGTGTGTAGTCTGTCACAGCTGCAGATAATTGATCGACTCAGACAAACAGAAAAGCCAGACTTGAAACATGCTCAGAAGGCTGTAGGCAGATGCTGTGGTGATCAGCTGCACATCAGCTGCTTACTTTTATTTCTATATTTCTGCCTTCAGAGACTCTGATAAACTCAACTCTGCTGCTCCAGATATTCAGCCTTCTAGCTTTTTGTATCCTTCCCCTAAACCAATCTTTGTTGTCAGGTCATTTGTGAGTTGTTTTGAGGCTCCTATGTTGCCACTCTTCAGAGAAGATGCAAAGAGGAGAAAAACTTGCAATTGGCCAACTTAACCCTTTCTCATAATTTGATTGTATGTATGCAGGTGAAGGGTCAAGGAGCTTACAAAACAAATTTTGTGTTCCAATAATTTGCGCTAAAGGTATTCAAATCAAATTTCAAAAAAATCAAAAACAAAAATCAAATGAATCAAATTCAAATAAAACAACAAGGGTGCCCAAATGTATGCATCTGCCTAATTTTGTTTAAATAGTAGAAAATGGCGTTTAGCGCCCTCCATAATTATTGGCACCCCTGGTTAAGAAGTGTTCTTTGGCTTCTAATAAATTCTTTAAAAAAAATAATATAGGACAACAATTCAAAAAAGAGAAAAATCTAAGCTTTAATTCAAGTGCTGTTATTTGGTGGGAAAAAAAATCACACATTAAGAAATAAATCTTTTGAATGAAATCAATTATTGGCACCCCTGGTGTTAGTACTTTGTACAACTTCCTTTTGCCAACAAGACAACACTTAATCTTCTCCTATAACTCTTCACAAGATGGGAGAATACAGAGAATACCTCTTTGCACAACTTCTCTAAATCATCCAGAGTCCTGGGTCTTCTCCTATGCACTCTCCTCTTCAGCTCACCCCACAGGTTTTCTATTGGGTTGAGGTCTGTGGACTGAGATGGCCATGAGATGAGCTTGATCTTGTGCCTTGTGAATCATTTTTGAGTAGATTTGGCCACATGTTTAGGGTCACTATCTTGCTGAAAGGCCCAGTGACGACCCATCTTCAGCTTTCAGGCAGAGGCCACCAGATTCTGATTCAAAATGTCCTGATATTTAACAGAGTTCATAATCCCATGTATCCTTACAAGGTTCCCAGGTCCTTTGGAGGAGAACCAGGCCCACAGCATCACCGATCCTCCCCCATACTTAACAGTGGGCATGAGGTGTTTTTTGGCGTACTCATCCTTGGTGTTACGCCAGACCCACTTAGAGTGTTTGTTGCCAAAAAGCTCTATCTTGGTCTCATCTGACCAAAGCACACGGTCCCAGTTAAAATCCCAGTACTGCTTGGCAAACTCCACCCGCTTACGCTTATGAGTATAACTCATTTCTTCCTTCCTTCCATTCAAACTTCCTTCTAAACTTCATTCCTTCCAAACTTCCAAAAGTCCTTCCATCCAAACTTCCTTCATTACTTCCTTTGGAATTGAACTTTCTTTCTTTCCTTCCTTCCTTCCTTCCTTCTTTCTGAGTGAAATTGCAATGTCACTCCAACCAAGAATGAAGTTTCACAATTAACATAGCAGGCAGACACGAGAACAAATGAAGCGTAACAGGACAAACAGTATTGACAGATAAAATGTGCTGATTTTTATAGTGCTTACTGAAAAGTGCCACAACAAACTACCAGATCATGATACTACAGTATTACAACAAGTAATATTTGTTTTTAACGATTAAACTTTCAGTTCTAGAATTGTGTTTTCTCCCAGACCTGTTCTGAGAATTATTTGGTCTTAATGTTGTGGCTGTTGTAAGTGAATGCAGAGTTTGCTGTTTTTATAGTGTTTGAGGTCAGCATGGTTAAATGAATTGTCTACCCTTGACTCAACTCGTAAAGGCTGACATGTCTTAAATGTGAGAAAAAAAGATGGAATAATAAACTATACAATGTTGTAAACCAGTCTGAAGGGTTTACAGCAGAGATCTTCAAGATCTGTCCTGGAGGTCATGTGTCCTGCACAGTTTGGTGATCAGACATTAACAGAGAACTTTTGTTTCTCACCAATTAGATGTAAACAACAAACATTTAACCACTTTTAACTTGTCCTGTACACACCGACACCTTCAGCTCAGCTCTCATTGGTTGATGGCTTTTCAGGCATGATGTCAACATCAGAATATCAGCTCCTCCCCCGGATACTGGATACTGAGTCTAAATACTGAACATGTTTAATATCTATGATTCTCAATGTGGAGCAGCCCTGACTGTACCGTGAGAAGATCAGAGGTAAAGACTGGATTATAGACACCCCCCAGCACACACACGCACACACACACACACACAGACACACACACACTCTACAGCATCATGTTACCATCACGAGAGGTAACGGCATTGAACTTCAACTGAAATGTCATTTTGGGTTGCCAGATTTACTGGAAAATCCCAGTGATTCAGTAGATGGTAGATGTATCAAGCCCATCTTGCATATGAACTCCTATGTATTGATGGAGAACATTACTGATGTTGGAGCAAAACCTTGTATCTCCATTTGTTTACATTGTAAACATTTCATAATGAGTGGACCAATAGAAATGCTCCAAAATGGCCTGAAATGAAACATTTTAGCACTTCCTTCAAAAGTGTTTCTTTCTTTTGTAACATTCCCATTTTGGAGATGTAAGGGTTTTGTTTAGTAAACAGTGATACGTTAATATTCAGACACATTCTATAACAAATTGGCCATGTGCATGAAGTTCTGTATTTATGTTGGATTGTGTCTACTTTTAATTGGTTAATAAAACAGAATGAATGTAATCATTATTTAAAAGTAAAACAGGCTCAGGTTTGATCTGCTTTGTCATTGGCTGCTTTGTAATTAGGGCCTCCGCGCATTCTTCAAATGGATCTGGCGTGTTAAACAACTGCTTTAATAATCCTAATTTATGCTAAGATGTTCTTTCGGCTCTGAAGTGGTTCATTAGGCTTTTCTGGATGCTGCCAGTAGAAAACTGGCTTGTATTGAGGAGATGAATTTGATTACAGTAATTGGCCCTGAAGAGGGCTTTACAAACATCCTCTGTACTGCCTTTCACGTATGATGCTTCTTTGGTAAGGTACAATTGAAAACAGCATATTCCAATATGTGGCAACCCATATTGTCTGTATAGAACACTGTTTTGAGGGATATTGCAGCCTTACACTACTTGTTTCATTGTCACTGTTGCATATTTTGTCTTCAGACCTATCCGATTTCACTTCTGAATCTAGATTTTGCGACATTTTAAAGGAAATTGCAATATCACAGCAGCCTCGACCAGATAAGACACAACACACATGACAGACATTACTACATATTACATACCCTGATGTGATGGCATATGTTGATATAGTATGTCAGTACCATAGTAAGGCAATGATGACCTGGACCACAGTACAGCCTCCAAAGACCCAGCTTTGTAAGGGACATACCCATAGACCAGCATTAGAGGGCGCCATAAGCACAGAGACAAGCCTGTCCATTATGTAAATAAGCTTCTTTCTGTACGTCTGGGCTGTGTGTCTCAGTCTGCAGTGGTGTGTGACATGAGTCTATTGTGCTAGTGAGGCATGTAGAGGTGCCTTCCTCTCTCTCCAGCACTGTTAACCTCTCTCTCTCCTCTCTTCCATCTCACTGTCATGCTCTCCATCAGGAAAGTGTCTTTGAAAATCAGGCTATAATGTTTGACCCCAGATAGAGAGAGAGAGAGAACTATATGTACATACAATCTTGTTCTCCCCATAAGAACCGAATGCATATGGCTTCTCTCAGCATCCCGTCAGTGGTGCTACAAGCAGAGCATGTGCCAGTGTGTCCTGTCTCCCGTGCATGTGCCCTCTGTCTTATGACTCCGTGCTGCATGCACTCTGAATACTGATGGCTTCTTAAGGCCTAAGGACCACCCTCACCATCAATCACACACAGTAGCTCTTCTGCCCTGTCTGCTAGTGCAGATTTCTAAAAGTGTCTGGACTCCGTCCATGGAGCGCAAATGGATCGTAGCTTTCCTGGAACGGCTCTTCCATACTCTGTCATATCACGTTAAGCTATTTTAGCCTAAACGGCACCTCACATGGCCTACATATGTTTAGCATTTAGAGCTTTTTGGTGTAAGCAGAGGACTTTGAAAGGCTTTTTCTGCCCTTACAAAACATCAAACTGTGTGACTGCCTGACGTCCCTATACAATCAGGATTGAATAAGTGAGGCTGTCAAAGTTGCTAACTTTTAGTCATTGTTATATGTCCAGAAGTAAACATCAACCTGTTGGCACAATGTCTAATGCCAGGCGTGGGCTAGAGGGGTATAAAGCCCCCCAGCAATGTGGAACTCCATCCAACACTTTTGGGATGAGGTGGTGGTGCTCACAGCAATGCTCCACAATCTAGTAGAAAGTTTTGGACAGTTACTCCAACAAAAGCAGGATAAATAGCCTTGATTGTGGAAAAAAACGAATGAACAGGTGTCCCAATACTTTTGTCCCGTATCTCTATCTGCCACATCTGAACACATCCAACAGAAAAGCCTTTTACTTTTAATAACAGACAATGATGCAATAATAATTATTAGCTTCCATTTATAAGCATCGTTCCAATCAATAGCCTTTATCAGAATCTTATGACCACCCCTGGCTTGTTTATCTTGGCGTAGATGAGAGATTGGTACATGGAACTGACATAGTCGACATACAGCAGATGATGTCGCCCAGTACTGTTTTAATTCCAATGCGAGATCTGGCACTTTACACAATTTACTCACCATCTCTCTCAGACACTTCTCTTCCATACCGTGCACCTCTTCACATGCTCCTCTCTGTGTTTCCTCAGCTGTGCTCTCATTTCAGGAGAAGCTGTTCATTCCCCACCGGTTTTCTTGCACCAACACAGCATCAGCATCAAAATAATAAAAAAGAACAAAGAAGGCAGCCAAAAAACTATCCTCCAGGAGTAAATATGACTCTCTGTGGGCACTGGGTCAAAAAAACTTGGATGCCTTTACTGACTTTATTTCACAAGCTAGGTCAGACACTGTATCTCCATACTGACCATTATATAACAGAGCTTGTCTTCACTAACATCCTCTCTTGCACACTTCTCTGGCATACTGTGCATCATCTTACTCTTAGGTCTCAGTTTTTTTCCTCAGCTCTCCATTTGCTAGTTGACATCCTACTCATTTTCTGGTAGATGGATAGCCAATCATCCATCCATCCACCTATTATCCCACCTGCTTAATCCTTATCTGAGTCACGGTTAGTCCCCTACCCCCTCAGTGGGCGTAGGACAGGGCATCACACTATCCCAACAGAGCTTGTTAAAAACATTCATTTTTCAGGAGCTAACACTATGGCCTGAGGATCGCTGTTTTGATTCTTGGGTCATGCTGCTTTGCCATCAGCATCGGGAGCCCTTAGAGAGAGAAACTGGCCTTGCCCTCTCCAGGTGGGTAGATTGCACTCTGATGCTGGCTCAGGTGTCTGTTAGCTGATGTATCAGAGTTGTGTACCCTGCGCTTTCCTTCCTTTGACGATGCAGCAGCGGCAGTTCGTAAAGAGGTGATGACTGACTTCACATGCATTGGATTAGTTTTAGTCCTCACCCTCTGCCCCCACTGTCTGCAGCATTGCAAGTGATCGGGGGAGCCCTAGAGAATGGGTGGCCTTCCAATATTGGCATGAAAATTAGATTAAAAAAGTAATAATACAAAGGATTCATGAGCTCGCCCTAAAAGGGAAAACAGCTTGTTTCAGTAAAAGGCAGGATTTTAAATGTGCATGTTTTCACCCAAAGCACAGTGACCAATATAACCTGAAAAGAAAGAAATGTATTCAAGGCCTCCTTTAGACATAACTGTATCTGTTTAAGGGCTGCGTTTGAATGAACATATCCAGTTTTTAAATAAATATGTTGAGGAGGAGAGGCGGCATCACCAGAGCCTTCCCACCATGCAACTGTTCTGTGTGTACAGTGTGTGAAGCCTGGTCACGCTCTGAAGCCTGACAAAAGCCTCCATCTCCCTGCTGTGTTTGCTGTAGTCTTCCCTTACACACACACACACACACACCGCCTGTCTGACTGCTCGGCTGGCTGCCTCTCCATCTCCCGCTCTCTCTCTCTCTCTCTCTCTCTTGTGACAAATGAGTGTGTAAAGCATTTCCTCCAGGGTGGTGGGCTGTGTTTCGTGGCTGCTGCGAATGATCCCACGGGTGTGCGCCTAATGGGGCTGGAGTAGTGCTTGAGGATCGAGGCTTTGGCACAGCGAGGACAGAGCGGCATCGAGTTGAGCCTCCAGCTGAGTATGAAAGTATCACTTTTTGTGAAGGGAAAGATCAACAGCTGATTATCTCGTTCAGGTTCTATGCAAAGGTTGCTGTCCCTGTAGGTGGCGAGGGTGCTCATGTGCCAAAGGAACCCGGTCCTTCTTATGGTGTCGAGAGTCTCCATGTAATTCTCCCTCCTTCCTGTGGGCGGCATCTGAGTGCTGATCCAACAGAGGAAGCGCCGGGGGGATAATAATTGGAGTTTAGCAGCGAAAGGAGGGGAACGCGATTGACCTCTAGTAATGGATTTGAGTGAATAATTATTCCTAGCTACGGCTTTGGATGATGCTATCAGAGAGAGATGAATCCTGCTGAATGACTCATTGGCATAAGGGAGAAGACTGCCAGTGCTCACTTAATGAATTCCATCTGGTCCCTATCACCAAATCAGGCTCGGATCAGACTGGGGTCTCCCAGGTTACCCTTTCCGACTGAGAATGGCTCCCACCCCCTCCTCCGATTCCATCCTCTGCGGCTTTGATGTAAAAACGACCTCTTGGATATGCGCATCCTCTCACTCTCCTCATTTGTCCTCTCAGCCCCGTGGCTGGGCTCTCCGGATAGCTCCTGTTCGTGATAATAATGAAGAATCTCAAAATGGCGGCCGGGCCCGTCCTCAGGCCACGCAACTCCATTCTTTATGATCCTCCCCCCCTAATTGCTCACTTTGCCAGCTTAAGAGAAAACAGCTGCTCGCTGCCCGCGAAGCCAGCGGGTCTGCTCTGAGCCCACAGTGATGGGCAAATGTTTTATATACGCTGTTCTGTCATTTGTTTGTGTACTATAGTGTTATTCCTGTGGACAATTTGTACTTGTTGGCACTATATGTCTCAAAGTTTGAAGAAACCCCTTCACACTTCAGTGGTTTATTAATTACTGAATCACACACTATAGAAAATAATTTGTTCATTAAATCATTTACTTTCTTACATTTGCTTTGACTTTTATTTCATTTCAGACAGTATGCTCAACTTTTCTGCATTACAGATCAACACATTCCAACAAAAAGATGGGACAATAAAGATTTACCACTTTGTAATGTTGCCGGTATGAACAGACACCAAGTGATGAAGTGTCTCAGGTGCTATTTTATATACATACACACTACACTTATATAGCACCTTTCTAGACACCCAAGGACGCTTTACAATCAACACACTTCATATACACACACACCGGTGAGGAGCAGCAGCCAATCGCGCACAGCATACTCTCAACCGGAAGTGACCGTCCACCTGGAGGACTGCATCGAGCACTAGGGGATCACCCAGGACAGAGTGCCAACCATATCTGGGCAAACATACATACATACACAAACCAGGGTCATTTTAGAGTAGCCAATTCACCTGATTTTCATGTTTTTGGACTGTGGGAGGAAACCGGAGTCACTGGAGGAAACCCATGCAGACACGGGGAGAACACGGAAACTCTGGCCAGATGCGAACTCAAACCCAAGACCTCAGTGCTGAGAGGCGACGTGCTAACCACTAAGCCACTGTGCCACCCAATGAATGATTTTGTCCTGTAAACACATCTTAAGGTGAACAACAGTGTGAGGTTGTCATTTCTCAATTGTCCAACATTATAGAAGGCAGATTAGGACTACAGACAGGAGAGTCCCGTACCTTCTTCTATAGACTTGTCTTTGTACTGTGTGCAGCATGTGGTTTTGTATTGTCTTGGTTGAGAAATGCAGGATGTCCCTGTAAAAAATGTGGTCTTGAGGGCAGCAGATGTTTTAAAATCTCAGAAAAAGTTTCAAAGTGTAAATGAGCCTTACCAAGAACACTGACACAACCTCCATACCATGACAGACCCTGGTACTGACACAACCTCATTCCATGATGGACTCTGACTTTTGGACTTGTCTGGACTTTTATCAGTCTTTTTTCTGGATCACATGGTGTCCATTTCCAAAGGTCTGGTATACTGATGGTTCTGACCACAGTACATGTCTCCACTGTGTAATAGTCCAGATGTGAGCTCAGAGAAGTGGACTCTGGTTCAGGTGAACATATGACTGTTACACAGTAAAGGTTTAAGTGGTGTTAGTGAATGTAACTGTACTGTAGTGACTGATGAAGGTTTACTAAAGTCATCTCTGGTCCATGTGGTTCTATCAGATAGAGATGAGTGATGGTTCTTTATGCAGTGCTGTCTGAGGGATCTGAGATCACAGGTGTTCAGCTTAGACTTGTGGACTTTACACACTGAAATTCCTCCAGATACCTTTAGTTGTTTAATGATATTATGACTGTAGAGGAGAAATATGCAAATCCCATCTAACCTTTCTTTGAGGAACATTGTTTTAAAACATCTCACATATTTGTTATTCTGAGAAAATGAACAATGGGGTCGAGTGTTGTTCTCATTGTTTTCCCAGTGGAAGAAAACAGACCTCGAGAGAAGAAACTCTGCACTCTCTTATAGCTTCTGTCTGGCCTGTGAGGATGATACAATAGGCATCATACAGGAAAGAATTGCAGCTCGTTCGCTCTCCCCCCCTCTCTCACAGGCCTTTGCTTTTGTGTAGTTGTGGTTTACCAGTGGCCGTAGAACTTGCCTTTGATCCGGTCAGAGGTTTGATCCCAGCTGACAGCTGCTGCCACTGTGCCTAGAGCAAGGTGCTTACACCTGAGCTGCCTAAGGAGGGAATATCTCTGCTGTTACTGTACGTTGCTTTAGGCAAAAAAGTAGCAACTCAATATGTTTCATGTGTCTTTCAGGTTAAAGGACTCCAGGCTGTGTTTCTTTAAATCAGGTTATAATTATATACAAGACTCTCTTTTTGTATTTTGAGGTTTATTTTTGGAAGTCCAGACTAGCACTGGCTTTACTTGATCCATAAGGGCAGTGGTTCTCAATTTTATGATCCTGGAGTACCTTTTTTGAGATTCCTGTACTCCCAGCATATCTGGTCGAACTAATGAGCTAATTAAAAAGCCCTACCTGAGCTGAAATGGGTTTCCAGCTAAGAATGGACTGCAAACCTGTCTTCTGGGTTGGTTCTCAGGTACCAGCAGATCAACTTCTGGTTTGTATAAGCAGGTATGACTATAAAATAAGACTTGAAAGAGAAATTATTCTCCATTTTGTATAAATTCAACACTTACTGGAAGAGTCTGTACTTACCAAATCACCAGCAGCGACTTTGTGGAAGTAGAACATGTGCATGTACAGTGTTGTCTTGAATATGTACAGTACAAGCTGTGTGTAAAGTATATGTACTTGAAATATTGTTTGTTAGCAGTAGCATCTTATCTGGAATGGTATGTTCTCTGCAAAAACCCTTCAGAGGACAAAGTGCTTTTGTCATTTAGTCTCTAATTGTTGTCATAGATCTTCAACCTCCTTTACATTTCCGCCATTTGGCAGATGCTCTTATCCAGAGTGACGTACAACAGTGTTTTGTTTCCATTAAGAGAATTATCTCAGTTAGTACAGACAGGTTAGAGTCCAAACTACTCTTCAGTTCAGACACTGTTAGAACTAAACCATCACTAATACATAGAAAGAAGGAAAGATACACAATTATACACAATATAAGAGCTTTACAATACATTACAATGAGTGTTTTAAACTAGTGCTGCTTAAGTGCTCCACACTTAAAATGTGTACTCTTCAGTCTGTGTGTGAAGACTGTGAGGAACTCTGCTGTTAGAACAACCAGTGGGAGTTTGTTCCACCACCTGGGTGCTAGGACAGAGGAGAGTCTTAATGCTAGCCTTCTAGCCATACTAGAAGCTCGAAGGGTTCGAGGTGTGACTCGAGACTTGATCACATTAGGTAGGGAGAGGCTCCTCGTTCCTAATTAGTACCAAATCCAGAAGTTCAAGAACTCATGTTCCATGGCACACTCTTTAAAAAGATGATTCTTTAAGGGTTCTTTAGTAAAGAAAATGGTTCTACAGTATATTGAACCATGAACACTCAAGGAACTCTTCACCGGAATAAAGAGTTTCATGGTGAAAGGATTCTTCAGATTGATGAGCAAAGTGTTGTAGATGCTTCTATACAGAACCTTTTTACAAATGGTTCTATATAGCCCCCAAAAGCGTTCTGCTGTTGTTACGATGTCAACCATTTTCAAAAGGCTTCTATATAGATCCATCTACAGCACATTCCTCATCACCATGAAGAACCTTTTGGTTACTCTGAGTGTTCATGGTTCTATATACAACCATTTTCTTTACTAAAGAACCCTTGGAGAACCATCTTTTTTAAGAGTGTATGTTGTGGTATATCACAGGTCTCGATACACACACTTGGTCTTGGCTGAACTTGTCCAAACTGGTTCCACTGAAACAAGTTCATTTTGTTCATAATAAAATTTAAATTGTTATATTTTTTATATTTATTACATAAAGTGACATTTAAAACTTTTAACATTGATACTGTTTGAAGTCATTTACTCAAACTGTATTATTCTAATCATCTGAGATTCTGGGTTTCTGATTTTCATGAGCTAGAAGTCATAAAATAACTTTTGTTTTTCCTAATTAAGTGTTAACTGTTGCTCCTCAATTTAGTTGAACTTTCACAACGACCTTATTCAAGCTCTGGTTTTGGTCTTTTATTCGGGTCATTTCTCTAAATAAATGCTCTAAATGTGGATATTTTTTGTAGAAAAAAACTAAAATATGAACTTTACTCAAACACAGACCTACAAATAGTAACAGCAGAGAAACTCATCATCTGCCGTGATTTTCATGCTTTCCAAAGCAGTATTTACATACTAATCATGCACCTTTAGACAATGTAACATATCAGAGAGAATACATTTCATATATGCAGTACTAGACCATCATAAAAACTAATTATTTTTTTCTTGACTTTGTTTAATTTGAATCTTATTATTTCTTACTAACTTCTCAATTTTCTGAATTTGTTCTTCTATTAATCAATCTCTAAAAACACTTTTTGGCCACTTTCTAGTGATATTTTTTTAAAAATACATTTAGATTTTTGACTTTGTTGATTTTACTCAACCGGCATGGTGGCTTAGTGGTTAGCACGTCGCCTCTCAGTGCTGAGGTCTTGGGTTTGAATTCCCATCTGAGCGGAGTTTCCATGTTCTCCCCGAGTCTGTATAAGTTTCCTCCAAGGTCTCCGGTTTCTTCCCACAGTCCAAAAACCTGGAAATCAGGTGAATTGGCTACTCTAAAAAATTACCCTGGTGTGTGTATGCATGTATGTATGTATATATGCCCAGATATGGTTGGCACTCTGTCCTGGGTGACCCCCCCTAGTGCTGGATGCAGTCCTCCAGGTGGATGGTCGCTTCCGGTTGAGAGTACGCTGTGCGCAACTGGCTGCCACTTCTCACCAGTGTGTGTGTGGTTGAGTGTGTGTAAATGGAGTGTGTTGATTCTAAAGCATCCTTGGGTTCTAGAAAGGTGCTATATAAGTGTAACATAAATAATAATAATAATAATAACCAGAGTCCTATAACTAGTGAAATCAGAGAAACTGGTCTTATACAGAGCTGTATCTACCTGCTAACCTGCTAACCTGCTACTTGCTAACCATGAACATATCAAAGATGACTTTAATATCAAATACTAGTCTCAAAAATTAGTCAAAAAAATTACAATATGTTAGAAATGTTTGTGTTCATACTTTCATTCAAAAATCTAAACTTTCATATATGTTACATTTATTACACAAAGTGACATATTTCATGTCTTTATGTTTTAATGTTGTCATAGCTCATTAAAATCTCAGATTATTAGAATCATTTAGATCAGTTTTTCATGATATTGTGATTTTTAAAGAAGCACTAGTGTTAGAGGTTTAACAGAGCATTCATTGGCTTTGGCTCCACCCTTTACTTCAGAGCTCCAGCTCACATTTAACACCTGGTGCAGGTAATTAGGACTGGTGAGTTGATTACCTAGAGCAGGTGTGTTATATCTGATTAGATTTCCAGAGTTGGTGGCCACTGGTTCAGACTGTTTGGTTGTTGGATCTACTGTTTTCACATCTCAACCTGATCACTGTTTTTGGATAAACACAGTTTAACATTCATTAATGGACCCAATGAGCTCAATAAAAGCCTTTAAATAATGACATTTGATCACTGACCAGTCAATACAGTGTTTGGAGCTGAATTTTACATTTTTGTTGAAAATGTTCCCTTCTGGTGCACTCTTCTCTGAGCTAGACTGCCCCTTTCTTATTTTGGGCCGATGTGAGCGACCCTACTGTCTGTACAAGCACACCAAAGAGGAGAATTCACACCTGTCTGACTGCATTGGAGCACCTGCAACAGGTAAGCTTTGACTTGTAGCTTTACAGAGGGTCAGTTTTACTGTTTTGTCCTTAGAGTACAGTTGTACTACCATAATGCTGGTGTGTCATGTACTTGGTTTTTTGGACACTAGTATGAATGGTGGTAGTACTACTGTACTTTTTTGTACATGTGATCAAAATTAACATTTCTTATTCTATAAGCTGATAATTTCTACCAAATTCCAAATGTTGTCATTAAGGCTGCATTCATACTGTAAACAAATTGGGTTCTTGAACCACATCTGCTGAGATGACTGTTCACACTGTTATTAGTAAGTGACCAGATTTGTTTGTTTACACATCACAAGTCTCTCTTTTTGGTCTCTGTGGTACCAGAGCAGGCATCAGTAATTACAGCCACGCTGGTGACGTGGCTTCAGGTTGCCAGCTTTGAGGTTTTCACTTGTAGGTAAAATTTTGTTGTGTGTTGGGTTTTTGACTTTTAAAATGTACGATGAACCAAAAACTGTTTTACACAGTACAGAAATAGTGTTGCCGATGCTTTAGGTAGACTTTCTAATGTTGGAAAACCCCAGTGGTGGGATCTGAAAATATAGATTAGAGTAAGACTAATATAAGATTACAGCAAAGCTGGCGCTAGACATTCAGGTGCACTAAGCATAATGTGTACCCCACAGTCACTTCTATTGCAGTAGAAGAGTCCAATGCCTAAAGATTACAGCATGTAAATTGCAAAAAAACTTAAGTTTCTTATTGAAACATAAAAAAGGGTTCTTTGTCTCAACAATAGTGGAACCCCTTTTTGGTATTATATAGAACCCAATGAACAGATGGACAATGTATACTGCCCTTTTTTAAGTATAATAAAACTCTTAAAAATTAATTAATATAAACAAATGAACTTCAATACATCAAAATGGCATTTGTCCATGCACTAGCGATGAGGCTTGTTAAACTTTATTATAAGATAATCCTTTATTAATCCCGCAATGGGGTAGTTTGCAATTTATTATTATTATTATTATTATTATTATTATTTACATTTTTTAAATAATTTTTAAAAATGTGTTGTTGTTGTTGTTGTAATGAGTTTATAGCAAAGTGAATCAAAACATTGTAAAAAACACAACTTAAAACTAATAAACATATACAGTACATGACCACCAAAGTCAGCACACTGTGGCATCATTCAAATAACACACAAAGAACCCTTTAGGCAGTCAGAAGGTTCTTTGAGTGTTCATGGTTATTTATAGAACTGGTGCCTTACCCAAAGAACCCTTGAAGAACACTATTTTTTAAAGAGTGTAATGTTAAACCCAGCGGTTGACTGAAACGGCACAATGTGTTGAATGTTTTTTGGACTTCCATAAGCTTAATTATTAAAATAACAATTTCTAATAAAGATTCTTCTGCCATAGGTCACAGTGCCACCAGTGGAGCTTATCACAAGAAGGAGGAAAGCGGCACTTGTCTTTCAGAGTTGGAAAAGATCAACAAACAGATCGAAGCAGTCCGAAGTGAAGTGGAGAAAGAACAAAAAAGGCTCTCCCGGTACCAGTTCGTGCAGGCGGAGAACAGCAACACTAATTCTGAGGAATATTTTAAGAGTCAACTGGCTGTGGCTAAAGACCAGAATGCAAACCAGCTGAAATCTACAAAGCCAGCCGCTGCTGCTTCTTACCCCTCTGCTTGCAAATATGTGGTTGATCGCAGCAGACCCAAAACTGACCTGGAGTATGACCCTTGTTCTAATTTCTCTTCTGACCTGCGATCTGGTGGCTCAAAAGATAAAATAAAGTGCACCAATAAAGCAGATATGGACTGTCAAAAAGCAAAAGGAGCAAACAAGTGTGTCCATATGGAGCTGTCTTCCTATAGTAATAAGGATTCTGACGATGAAGATGCACTTGTCATTGACATTCCACCCCTTGAGAATAATAGAAGACACAGCCGACCTCAGAAAGTAAGCATCAATGAAGATTTTGCCAAAGTAGAAAATGAACTGGGAAGTAAAACACATTCGAAGAAATGCTCAGACTTCGCAAAAACAAAAGGAGGATCTCCAATAAGGGATGAGGAAAAGGCAAGAGTTACAAAGAAAGGCAAAAGAGAACGGCCTGAACAGGATCTTCCAATTGATATTCAACATCAACAGAGTAATGCAGGCAAGTTGAGACTCTCCAGACTTCAACAAGAAAAGGTATCTTCTGAAATGGTACATGGTCTTGCAATTAGAGCTGAACAGAAGTCCTCAATGGCTAGTGAGAAGACTGAGTCACCTGAGATTCTAATCGATGTGGAAACAAACCATAAGACAGATGACGCCAAAGAGGAAATCTCAAAGCATCCAAATGCAGCGAAGGCATCTTCTCTGGCATCTTATAAAAATGCAGGGCCAGATGTTCCAGAGTCTGTGTCTGCGAACAGGTTTGATGGCTTTGAAGAGAGACCACAAAACATTGAAAATGCTCTAGATGACATTTCCATGTGTCTGGACCACCTGAGGAGAGAAAGCGAGAACATCACTTGCCTTCCAGATGTTGAGGCTTTCTTTCTTGACAGCATCTCTCCAGAACCTGATTATTCTAAAAAGGATGGAGATCTCTTTATGCAATCTGCCAAAACTAGGGTGCAAAATATGAACACTGGGCGAACAAGATTTGAGGCGCAACAAAATAATGGCCCCTCAAATTGCGCTCAAAAAGCGGAGACCTTGCCCCTCAAGCACCCGCCACAGGCCTCGCAAGAATCAATCGGATTTCAGGATTGCTTCCCTACTACATCATCTTTCCCAGCCATTATTGAGGAGCCCGGAACTGGTCCAAACACTTTGACATCTGTCGAAACGTGTTGGCCGCCTGCGCAAAAAAATTTCACTGAACCTGTGTATATTTCTAGAACAGACACAGCATGCATTCCTTCGGCAAAGTTGCATAACCCGCCAACCATATCAATGGATTTGACTCCAGGTCAGATCCAGCAGAAACCACCACCATCATCAGTTACCTACGGAATAGGCAGCGCTTCTCAAACCTCTTCACCTGCTTTAATGGATGCAGCAAATAATAAAGTCATAGAAATTGAGTCCAGTTCCTCAGAGGAGCTCAATTACTCAGACCTAGACCTTTCAGAGACTGATCCAATGGAGGAGTGCTACAAAATCTTTATGGAAGCTAACAGTGCTGAAAATACCACAGCTCTGTGCGATGTACCAGTAAGTGGGTGAGCATGCAGTGGGGTTGGGTTGAACTCGGAAGGGAGCAAACTGATTCTTATCCTTGTTTTAGGAGGAGTTTCCGAAGGTGCCGGAGGCTGAAGCGACCGTCAAGCCAGCGCCAGCTCAGAAGAAACGAGTAGCCCATGTGGCAAAGTTTGAGGTATGATAATGGCTTAGCTTCAGTGTGATAATTAGACTAGGTTTAAACCATTGCCTTGCTTTCCAGTCTTCCATGGGGGCTGCCTTACAAAAAAACAGCGATTTTGTCCTATTACAGCTCCCAGTACACCTGAACCTAAATGATTGAGGTCTCTCGAACTCTGATAGCCTCATTCAGGTGTGTTAGGAACTGGAACAGAACAAAGAGATGAACTGACTAAAGGTCCCTGAGGACAGTGTAGGGGACCTCCAGAGTTATATCTCTATTATCACTCAGCAGGTCAGCAAGAGCAAAGCGCAGGTTATCGTACCTCTTAGAGATGGAACCTCACAGCTACCTGTATCCACCTGGAGTCAGCAGTGCCAGAAGAAAGCAACAGCACTTACAGCAGCAGTGAAAGGATGCCAGTCTTTTATTGCAGCCAGTGCACCCAAGAGAGTCTTCACACCTACCGTTGTACCAAATAGTGAGTACATCTTATTACAAGTCATGGCAGTAGTAGTAATTTCTTCTAGCAAATTGAAACTAATGGGGGTTGAGGCAAATGACCTTGACCCCCAGCCATAACCATTGTCAATACAAGACTATTGAGCTTTTAGTATTGGTAGTAATGTTCTCTTCAGTCTGTAGACCAATAGGTTAACCCTTCTTTGTGCCAGTCTGTGTGTTATACATCATTATACACACCAAACATTCATTTTGTGTTGGTGGCTATTACTTTTAGCCTTTGTGAACATTCTCCCGGTTGGCACAACCCTGCGACTGGGCACAAACCTTCACCTGATCGTCCCTGATGGAAACTGTGCTTTACCAGTCACAATAATTCCCACCACTCTGCCGGTAACACGTCCACTTAATCAGCCAGTACAGAACATACAGCCTGCACAACCAGCCAACTACACACCACCTAAGGTGAG
Source organism: Crenuchus spilurus (assembly GCA_036984385.1). Taxonomy (NCBI): domain Eukaryota; kingdom Metazoa; phylum Chordata; class Actinopteri; order Characiformes; family Crenuchidae; genus Crenuchus; species Crenuchus spilurus. Next base: position 67,056 of record BRDA01006688.1, read on the forward strand.
CTCTGCAAACACTTTGCTTATATAGATTATTTACTCCTTTTCATTCTTGTGCATACAAAGAAATCCAATTATAGGTAGAAACCTTACAATAAGTCTTGTGTTCAACTTTAGAATTTTGTAATTCTAGAATTTTTCTGAAAGAAGTTGACCTAAAAGTTTATCAGAGAGAGACACAAATCTTAAAAGTAGATAAAGAACCAAATCAAACAAATGAGACAAAAATATTAGACTTGATCATTTATTTATTGAGGAAAATTATCCAATATCAAATGTGACAAGTATGTACAGCAATAACTACACAACTCCAGTACCACCGTGTTTCACAGATGGGATGAGGTGTTTATGCTGGATTTCCTTTCTCCAAACATAACACTTCTCATTTAAATGAAAATGATCTAGTTTGGTGTCATTCATCCACAAAGTAGTGTTCTGGTTTGTCCACGTGATCTTTAGTAAACTGCACATGAGCCATAATGTTCTTTATAGAGAGCAGCAGCTTTCTCCTTGTAACCCTGCCATGTAACACCACTGTTCAGAGTTCACGTGATGGTGGACTCATGAAGTTACTTTGGGTTCCTTTGTGACCTCATAGACTTGCATGTCTTGGTCTTTGTATGTTTTTTGTTTGGTGGACCAGTCCTGGGAAGGTGGTAATGTGATGAATTTCCTCCATTTGTACACAAACGGTTTAGAGATGGTTTTGTAACCTTATCAAAAACTCAGAAATCTCTTTTGATACACTTACACAAACATGTTGTAAAGATGAGACTGTAGATCTTTGTGCTTTAAATAAAACAGGACACCCACTCACACCTGAGTCATCTCGTTGTCAATTCTATCTGCTAATTCTAAATATTCATACTTTTGCCGCTCACAGATAATTTTCCTCAATAAATAAATGACCAAGTCTAATATTGTTTGATTTGGTTCTTTATTTACTTCACAGGACTTCTGTTGAAGCTTTAGGTCAAATTTATGCATAAAAATAGAAAATTCTAACTTTTAAGCACCACTGTGTTTGTATGATCAGGTGGACAATGACTTTTGTGGATTGAGCTTACTTTTGTTATTGTATCAACAGTCCATTCCCATTAAGCGCAAAGCGAAAGGACGAGCAGAGGTCAGCGTGAAGGTACCACATGATGTACGCCAGCGGTACGTGAACCTGTTTGTGGAGGAGTTCCTGAAAACCTCTGCCACTGTACAGGATGCCTTTGAGAAGGTCCAGATTGGAAAGATATTGGAAGTATTTGACTTTTTCCCTACAGTTTGCTTTATAATGACCCCTTCTGTGCACATATTTACTTCCTTATCGCAGGCGCTGGCAGAGGAGAAGACCGTGTTTGACCGCAGTGTCAATAAATTAAAGTATCTGAGCATAGCAGTCAATGCACTCAAGAGACTTAAAAACCAAAACGCTACTCCTGCCAAATGTACGTAAAGTGCAGTGCATACTATTTTAACCACAAATTGCTGGACTGGCAGTCTTTAGGTAACCTTTTCGAGTTGCTGGTCAGTCTCATGCCAGGTCACTGGCCCTGTTTTTACTGTACAGTTTCCAGTGAGAGGGATGCACAGGCATCTAGAGGAAATGTGGCACTCGATGCTCAAGCACTCCTGGGAAATGGTAAGAGCACCATTAGCTCTCATTTCAGGGTCACATTAAAGTGTCCATCCTCTTGGTGTTAATATCAATTTTGTCTGATTCATTACATACAGAGACATGATGGACTGTGCTTTGGAGAATGCACTCTGTTTATTGTTCTGTATGCTCTGTAGTTGGGAGAAATTGATCAAGTGGTGGTTTTTTTATTATTTTTTTATTATTATTATTAACTGTAGTATTCTAATTTTTATTTATTTTATTATTTTTATTATTATTACTACTCTTTTATTTATTTATTTTTAATGGGTTTCACTTATCTTCTGTCTCTTCTGCCTCCATTCAAGCTGACGTTGCCCTGTATGATCAGCTGAAAGAGCACATACTCACCGAGGCCATGCTGAGGGAGAACAACTACCCTTGCAAACATCCGGACAAAGCTGGCTTTGCCATCCAATATGGAGACACCAAGAAAGGAAGTGGTGATGGTGGGTCCTCAGAAGTGATTTTAGATGGCCAATTCATTAGGTACACATGCACTCCTGCGACACTGACGTGGTGGTGGTAGTGTGTGGTGCTGACACCTCGGTTCGTGCACCAACTTTGTAAACTACTGACTTTACAAAGTGAACCAATAAGTTCAGTGTGTCTTATAGAGTGTATAAAATCTCCAGCAGCTCACAATCTAATACACCACCACCACATCGGTGTCGCCAAGAATGATTCACCTCATGTGTGGGTCTATTTAAGAGCAACAAAGCATACAGACAAACAGATGAACGGACTACAGTCTGTAGAACTAGAGTACACCTCTCGGTGGAGCTCAAATGTACAAACCGGATTCCAAAAAAGTTGGGACACTAAACAAATTGTGAATAAAAACTGAATGCAATGATGTGGAGATGGCAAATGTCAATA
>BRDA01006689.1:0-13108 GCA_036984385.1 Crenuchus spilurus
ACGCTCTAATATCTATATTCCCTCTAGTTTTCTTCCTTCCAGCCAGCTCGACCGGATGCCATCTCAATGCAAATATTCACATATGTTTTCTACTGAACTCAGCCTAACTGTCTCTGCTGTTTGTTTTCTTCTCTCTTTTCTGAGGAAATGGCCACTGAAGGTAATCGATGGCTGAATTCTCCTGCAGTCCACAACAGACCACCAGTTCCATTACAGCTATTGCGGTCAATTCTTTCTGCTCCTGAGTGGGTTTTCCTGCGGTTGACACCAGACCTGCTGCACACATCTACTACTAGCAATGATTGGACTGCATTTTTATTATGATACCTGATATGAATGCAATGATCACTATTATTAATATCATTATTGTTTTACACTATAGCACAATGTCAGACTTAACTAAGGATGTAAATCTCTACCAGTATCAGTAGTTTGATCAGAGGAGGATGGATCCCCTTTGTGAGTCTGGTTCCTCCCAAGGTTTCTTCCTCCAGCCTTGAGGGAGTTTTTCCTTGCCACTGTCGCCTCGGCTTGCTCACATCGGGCTTAGAATCAAATGGTCTGATACTGATTATGTAAAGCTGCTTTGTGACGACGTCCGTTGTAAAAAGCGCTATATAAATAAATTTTGATTAATTGATTGATCACGTAGTGACCTGACCACTATCCTGCAAGAAGAATGGCTTACAATCCCTCTGACCACTGTGCAGGACTTGTATATGTCATTCCCAAGACTAATTGACCCTGTATTGGCTGTAAAAGGAGGCCCAACGCCTACTAATAAATTACAGCTGTTTCACTTTCATTGTCTAACACCTGTACATCATGTAGCTCTTTTGAATTTTTATTTGTTATTAATTTTTACATAATCTCAGATGAAAAGCTTTAAGCCTGTAGTGGCCAGACTTACATATTAAAGTTCAGGTTTAAATGGTGCCATCTAGTGTTCAGATCTTCAGTTATGCTGCTGAAAGTAGATTCATGCTCTCCTGCTGTGGCTTTCACTCCTACCATCAAACACATAGGAGAGCAGCCATAACAGCATCTGCTTCACTTAATTTACTCTCACTTTAATTTGGATGTAAATAAAGAAAGTGATCACAACAAGATGGTTGATTGGTATTCAATTATTTTACTTAAATAGAAAAACAGTACAACACATGAACTTTAAACAATTTCTTTAGAAACTGCTCAGAGACTTGTTTAACATCAGAACAAGACTTTTTGTGAAATCCTCTTATAGGTATCACAGGGCATCTCTACGGCTTACTGATTTATGGACAACTCACATACAATGACTTTACATCTGACCAAATGAAAGAACATCGTGAGGTTTAAGACATGTACACCTAGAATAAAGAAAACGAATGAACATAAAATCATCAAATTCAGTACGTCAAAATGTCTTTGTCATGTTAATGATTAATATGCTTCTACACAGGCTATTCAAACGGGTGCTTTCACTAGAAAGTGAATTTAATCCACTTTTAGTCTTTGGCTAGCCATACTAACACAGCTCTGTATGCCACAGGTTGCCAAATAAAACACAGTAACACTTAGATGCCCAAGAACGTTTCTTGTCCAGTACACAGAAAAGAAGCTCTTGAGCAAAGAAGGGTCTCTAACAGCGTCATGTCGAGTGAGGACGCTGCCGAAATCTGTCAGGATGTGGCTGAAATGACAAGCATACAGAAGAAATAAGCAAATTCAAACCTACTTTAACAATCATTAAACTCTCTCACAGTACCACCAACATCCACCACGGAAAGACAACTGGCCCATTTTCATGCCCCTAGACTTCCCCAGGGATCAAACTAGCCTTACACAACAAGGTTGGACTCAAACCTCTGTAAACGCAAAAGTTTAAGGGCAAGGTAGATAGCGAACAGTAATACAGACGACATATTTGGCAAATAATGAATTAAAAGATTCTGTGCTTCTTCTCTAATGTGCTGACTGGCTCTTCACTAACATGTCATGCTTCCGATGCCATCATTTGTGAAATACATACATTACCAATAACTCCAACCCTCGATAAAGGGAAACCACCAGGTTCTCTTCTAGCACAGAGTAAATGTGATAAATCAGTGGGGTTACCAAACAAATGTGAACACATTAAGAAAGTTAGACCCTGATAATCAATTACTCAGATTAATGTGCCGAAACAGTACCGTCAGGGCACAGAAACAAATTCACAAGCAATGCTACTCTCATTGTATAAAGTGCAGATTACCACAGAATCATGTGACTAGTTTAAGTAGACACAGTAGGCTACATCCACAAGTGTATGGAGGAAAGAGCGTTTTTTTCCCATCCAAGATGTTTGGCATCTTGAAGCTCAATTAAAGGCCTGTTTTATACCTAAAGGTGCTCACAAGCGAAATATTTGCTAAAAATAATCAAGAAAATAAAGGCTTACAATATAGACATAATGGATCATCTTGGGGAAAAAAGGCAGTTTCTCTAAAACCACGCTGCAGTACTGAGCTGTGGTGCAGGGAAGAAAATGAGGAATCAAGAAAAAATATGTAAAAGAAATAAACATCCAACCAAGTTTGGAGATCGCAAGAGTCACATTCTGAAAAATATTTATGCGAGAGAGAGAGAGAGAGAGAGACAGATGATAGATTAGATGGGATTGGATTGGATTGGATAGGATTGGATGGGATGGATGGGATTGGATTGGATTAGATGGGATGGATGGATGGGATTGGATAGGATAGGATAGGATTGGATGGGATGGATGGATGGGATTGGATTGGATAGGATGGGATTGGATTGGATAGGATTGGATTGGATGGGATGGATGGATGGGATTGGATGGGATGGATGGATGGGATTGGATTGGATTGGATTGGATTGGATAGGATTGGATGGGATGGATGGATGGATAGCCCATTGAACTTCCAGCAATAAAAGATTCTGCTTTGTTGCTGCTTTACGTTGATTGTTGGAAGCCCAGCTGATCCTGGATAATAATGGAGAATAGCTACGCAGAACAGTAATCCAGTATGGACAGAGATGAGATGGTCAAGTCAGACATGAATACAGATCTACAGTAGATCCTCGATCGTCACCAGTCTTTCATGTCTTCTTCACTCGTGCACATTCAGCTGATGGGTAAGACTTTGCGGTGCTGCTGTGCTTATTGTATGAGGCTGTAGTTGATGTACAATAACACGACTAAGAGTAAGGACTGATTACTCAAGAGCCATCCTAAACCTAACCCTACAGATGACTCAGAGTGCGCTATGATTAAGGTACAAGGGTTACACACATTCACCAGGAGTTTGATGTGAGATCTAGTGTTTGAGGAGGGATGAGTATGAAGCGAAAGGCTGTGGGATTCTAAGCACTTCCAAAAGCTATGAATGGGTGGATCAGCATCCTCATGAACCTTCATTTGCTTTTTAAAAATAATTTTCTCTGAATGGAATGTATTTTTGAAGCCAAAAGCATAGAAATAAAAAAATATTACAGGGACGTTTTCTTCAGTGCTCTTTGACTTCTCACATAAACACGACAGTCGTACAAACTCAGCGTTGGTGGCAGAAAGGAAGCCATATTTACAGTCTACAGAAGTCCAACAGTCAGCCCCAGTTCTAGACAGCTTTGAATGGGTGTCCCTGTCAAACAATTGTCACCCTCCCTGTACTGAACAGATATAACAAATGACTCGCTTTGTGCTTGGGAAGGAAGAGGAAACACTGTCTAGTGCTGGTCTACAGCGAGCAGTTATAAAAAAACGACTTCTCAACTTTCTCTCTTAAATAAAATCTTTAAAAGGATGAATATTTGTATCTGGACATCAGCCCTGGTCGTACCTCACCTTGGATTCTCAGATCCATTCCCCACTGAAAATGACAGCAGTAGCTATAGTCTGCTAGAGATGTTTTAGGGTGTACTCACATTAGGCCCGGTTGCCTTGTACTGTGCTTGAACAAACCTGTCCTCACTGAAAAAGAAACAAAAACATTTGGGAGTGGTAATAATAACTATTGTTTTTAGACATTTTTACATTTTAAAGTGCAATAAAGTTTTGTGACTTTTTAAGCAGATTTACTCATTTGTGTGGTAGCGCAACAGCACCACTGTTTATTTTTTGGGGTATGCTATGACGCAGGGTTTTGGGGTTTGCATTCAAAAAATAAACTGTACATAAGAACTGGACACAATGACTAAAGTAGAAAAGTGAGGCAAAATGTCTCCGACACCATCTAGTGGCTGGATGCACTATACATTTTAAACCCCGCCCACAACCGCTTTATTGAATGGGAGCTACAACAAACTTTGATATTAGTTCCGTCATTCAGTCATTTTTTGTCAGTTGTGGTTGTGATGGAAGACTGATTACTATTCTCTGCATGATGCTTCCCTGGATCAGCTGCCCACCAACAACCAACTACTGTGGCCTGCTCCAGATGCCCTTCTTTACTGCCCACACTGGAGCTCATATGGACTTTCTGGCCGTTATCATTGATACCACTGTCATTATCATCCCTGTTTCACTACTGTCACCATATCAGCTCACCTGAACATTACAACATCACATGATTATGATTCATCACACACTTAGAATTAGCAGACCACAGGAGGATGGGTCCCCCATGTGAGTCTGGTTCCTCCCAAGGTTTCTTCCTCCAGCTCTGAGGGAGTTTTCCCTTGTCACTGTCGCCGTTGGCTTGCTCACCGGGGATTAGGGATTAATGATTTGGTGTCTGTTATTACTAACACTGTAAAGCTGCTTTGTGACATCAGTTGTAAAAAGCGCTTTGTAAATAAATCTGATTTGTGCTGTTTTAATTCCACTTCAATTACATTTCTCTTTATGGTAAATGCATTGTATAGAAGTTACTTGGGGATATTTAAAGAGGATGTGGTGATGAGGTGACTGACAGCTTTGTAGAGTTGCCTGGCTTTCTGTCTCTATTGTGCATGCAATTTGCATTTAATGTGAAAGCGCAAGTAATATGACGGTGTTGATTTTGGCCATTTTTCAAGTAAACGAAAGTGTGATGTCCAGTTCTTATATATAGACTAAGATTCAGACACAAGAAAATGTTACATTTCCAGCGACTTTTTGTCAGCGATGTTTTTAGCCTAACTTACATTCACCAATTAGTAAAGATGGTTAAGTTTAACACCAATAAGATATAGTGACTCAAAAGTGCCCTTTTTAAAACATTAGAAGGATGAGATGTTTACAGAGGCAGATGAAGTTTTCTTGCAGCTTTCCTTACAGACTACAATTCATGGGCATCAAAAAGAAATAGAAGGTGTTTGTTGTGGTGATGACTGCAGCATCATAACGTCATGTTTGTGTTACGTGCTCATGTAACGGTTATGATCACCATAACTGAACCGTGCAAGAGGGCAACTCTTCAACTGGACCCTGAGCACGGTATGGAACAAACGCAGTGATAACATGAGCTGGACTTGTGCTGAATGAGTAACCTAGTGTGAGTACACCCTTAGACTGCGCCACCACATGTCTCACCACTAAACCTGCCAGCACAAACCGTCTCCCTGTACAAGCTCAGAGTGATGTTCAAACCATGAAGAACGAAGAAAGCATTGGGGTTAATGTTACGTGATGCACAACTGAGTTGCAACACAAATACACACATACACACACACACACATACACACACTCACACACAAGACAAGAATGCTCTCAAAACAGATGAGGAGAACCAGCTCCTCTTCTCTAATGGCATTTCAGTGTTAGCGATTTGTCACACAAGACACAAAGTAAACACCAGTGTACTAGTTAAGGGTGTCTCGTCACAAATAGGCCGTCTTTAAAACACATTTCTAAAAATCCAGCGCAGACAGGATACGGGAGCTGTAGTCCTTTTCTCTTGGCTGTCCTGGCACCTCCTCTATTCAAATGGAAGGAGCTGTCCCTGCTATGAAGTCTCTATGTGATGGAGCTCCAGCAGGCTGCAGAGTGTCTCTATGGTTCAGAGTTGGTGACTGTGACAGAGGGAGTGGCACCAATGATCTTGGTGTACTGGATGAAGATGGCATCAAAGGCCTCGTCTCTGTGAATCATGGCACCAAACACTAGAGGCTGAGAAACAAGGAGTTCAGATCAGACTTAGCACACAGACGCACTAAAGGCTTAAAATAGTTTGTAGATACCAGTGCATCTCCAAAATGTTGACTATTGGATTACATTTTTCATAATTTAATTTAAAAAAGGTCAACTGTGACATATTTTATATTCATTACATGTAAAGTGACATTTCTGAAGCCTTTTTTGTTTTAACGTTTAGAAGTTGATGTTGTAATATTCTAATAAATGGATTCTGTGTTTCTGATTCTCGGAGCTATAAGCCAAACTGATCCACAGTAAAACAAAACAGGCTCCAAATGTGTCACTTTTCCTGTGAGAATATATGACAGTTTCACTTTCTGACATCTGTACAGATCTGTTCATCATTCTGGAAACATCGCAAACTTTTTGTCATTTTTCTCCCTACTTTCTACAAATTCTTTGAAGCGTGTGAATATGTTCAGTATTGGCATCAGAATTTGAGTCACTTTTGAAAATGCTTAATTTAATATAATAATAATTATAATAATAATTTCCATTTATATAGCGCCTTTCAAGAAACCCAAGAACGCTTTACATAGATGTGGAATATATAAACAAAAAAACAAACAAAAAATAAAACTGACAACAAATAATGGAAAACATATGGACAAATCACACAACACACTTAAGGTTAAGTTGAATGGAAATATTGAGTAAACAGGTGAGTTTTTAGTTGAGTTTTGAAAGTGTTTAGGGATGATGGCTAGGGATATTGCTGAAAACATCCCGAAACTAAGGCAGTTTTTCTGAATCTGTAAAGATGGGGTTACACTAGTCGCGTTTCCATTGACCCTGAAATATCACAAATTAGAATTATGAATAAAAATGTGTTTAATGGAAACACGACAATAAAAAAAAAACTCACGTTTTTGGATAAAAGTCTTTTGCGCTAAGATGAGGTGGTTTCTCAGTCGTATCGAAATTGGTTTATATCACAAAAGTGTAATAGAAACACTCGAACGGACTTTTTTCGCATCAAGGGAGTCACGTGACCAACAACTGGACGTTTCTATTGGCAAAAAAGACGACGAAGAAGACAACAACAGAAAGTGTGAGGATGAAGATGACGCGGCATATTTGGAATAACGAGGAGAATCCTTGGACAATGTGCAGCTGCTCCACTAGAGATCTCACAGCATCACAAAGTTCATTAAAAGTTGAGTGAGTCATTCTAAAATGTTGAATCCACAGCTCTTCTGTAAAACCATCGACTACAGTTTCCCAAAAACGCCGCATACGTAGCCGCTCCCAAGTATAAGAGGCTTGTCGCTCCAAAGCCTCGATAAGTCTCCGTCTCCTCTGATGGCTGATGATGAGCACTAGTGCCGTGGTAGCAGTATGTATAAAGCTGAAGTATGTGTTTACATCCACTGCCGCCATGTTTGTAATGACTTATCAGAGAACAAACATATTCACACGTGATTTTATAAAAGTATTTCACATTTAATGGAAACACCACAACTGTGAAACTTGTTTTTTCCACAAAACAGAATATCGATAAAGTTTTGCGCAAAACTGCAATGGAAACGCGACTAATGTGTGATGTTTACCTCAGTTTTAGACTTGGTTGGCTCCACTCAGCAGATTTTGTTCATCAGTCTGAGTGGACAGTTGGAGAGAGCATTGCATAGTGTACGAGGGGTGCAGACTCAGAGTTTTGGCTTCCTTATACTGTGTCAGACCAGTTGGAGTATCAAACCTCCCCCCCCAACCTGATTCGGAGTATAAATCTGGTCGTGCATGCTGGTCAGCGACTCCGAACACGTCCTGTCAATTGCAGTTTATTTTAAATGATGCAGCGGATACATTCTGGCTACATGTCCAATTCTGCGGCACCATTTAAGGTGGAATGGAAATTTGTCCAAGAAGCCGACATCTGCTTCATACCACAGACCATGCCGAGATCTTCCCACCCATGACCTTCCCCCAAGGGCGTTTTGTTTTTTGTTTAATTCTTGGGTCAGCGTAAATGGTGGCACAAACAATAACAGCAAGCTGTTGTCCTTTATGTTTAATCAGTGTTTCTTGGGTAATGTGAGGCACACTTTTGGGTGGTGTTCTGTAAGGTATGAAGTTGTATAGCATACGATCCCGAGTCATTTAGAGTGTAATGGATATTTGTTCACTTGCAATGAAAATCAGCGAAACTCAATGCTGTAGTGTGAGAAAAACAGTACTTTTATCATTTGCTAGCACTTCAGAAGCCGTGCAAAGGCTTAAATGTGTACAACTGTAGTCTGGAATAGACTGTGAGTGTTCACTTCATACCTTCTGTGTGGATGGTGTGGCTATTGAGATTCCCATCCCAGATCCAGGCAATACTGACAAAACTTTATACTGTGATGGTAGACAGATAACGTTCAGATAGTCAGTGTTTTTCATCTTTATAAAGAAATATGACTGTGTTCAGCAGGTAACACAGCTGTACCTTCTGAATATCTGTGATGTCTTGGAGTTTGATGACTTTATTCTTCTTGGAGGAGGCTGAGCGAGAGCTGGAGCTTTCAAAACATAAGTAACTACAAGACAAGAGAAAGAGACCACACGTTCGTTTTAGGATTCTGTCACATATGAATATGTAGATTAAATGACATTAATAGTAAAAACAAAAGGTGAACAAGAGGTAAAGTCAGACGGTAAGGGAAGTAGACCTACTTCTCTGTGACATACAGGACACCATTACGTATGTAGTCAGTGGGGATTTTCCGGTCCCTGTTGATTAAGCAGCATCGCCACCCATTCTCACACACTCAAAACACAAACAAACAAATACACATGAATAAAACATTATAATGTAGTCATCCTCTGCAGTATTCTTCTGTATCAAAACAGGCCATGGGCCCAGGGTGACTGAGCAGGTTAAACACTGATCAGAGGACCGTGAGTTAGAATCCCGGTCATGCTGTTTGCCATCAACAGCCGGGGCCCAAGAGAGCAAAAATTGTGTGCTTGCCTGCACCCTCCTAGAGTCAGGGACATTGCAAAGTGATGAGGAGAGGCCTAACGGAGGGGATGGGCTGATTGGCTACCACTACATTGGGAAGGGGAGAAAAATTGGCAAAAAACTAGAAATAAATTTAAAAAAGAGTTAATCTTTCATCCCCAACTCATCCAAAAAGTACTGGACAGAGCACCATCATTCCAGAAAACACAGTTCCACTGCTCCACTGCTCAATGCTGGAGGGCTTTATACTGGCAATAGTATATACTGGGTGGCATTGTGTACATTTGTACATCTGTGAGCTGAATGCAGTCATTAGAAGGGATGTTCACAAACATTTGGACATATAGTGTATTTGCAATCCAGAGAAAGTCTCTAACAGCAGACAATGTGCACCTCAGAAATCTCAACCACACGCTGAGTACACTTTTAAATAACTTACATAAGGCAAATAATGACTGGCTGAGCACAGAAATGTGGTGGCATGAAAGGGATAGAAACGTAAGACTGTGTGTATGTTCGTGATCAGTGTGATCATCTGCACAGCATCATCCAGCCCCTGGCTGCAGTAATAGGCTCCTACCTGGTAGAGGGCGCTCATTCTCAGGCAGGTTGAAGACTTCATTGAAAGGGCCTCTTTTGGTGCTGTAGGCTCGCCCACTATCCTCCTCACGGCCAATGCCACTTGGCACTCCAGATCCCAGACTACCACGTGCCACAACAGGCTGGATCTGCTACAGGGAGGAGAAAGATTGGGTTAGATCCATTACTACACCAGAGACAGCAAGGGGCTGGATCAGCAGAGCCCCCCTATGATGCAGGATCACTATTAGGGCTGCACAATTCTTCATTCATTTCCATTCTTGATGAAATTTCAGGGATCAAAAATAAATAATGCTATTTAAATTTCTTAACACATATACGTGAATGATTCAGTGAAATAAAACTCAGAATAAAAGGGAACAAAACTACTGTGAAAATGCAGTCTGCAAAACAGAAAATTTGTCTAGAAACTCTTGACTTGATCATTTAAATCAGTGATGATATTAAGCTAATTATTGTTGTTTTGTTTTATATCATGCATCATTACTGCATGACTGTTGTCTTTATGCTACTGTCTTTTTCTTTTTCTCCCACTAGGATGCAGCACATCACTTACCATGAAGCTACAAGAAAATAAACACATCACTGAAACAATTGAAAGCCCTGTAATGCTACATTGTAAATGAATTTATAACTTCATGTATTGTGAGGATTCTGGAGATGACTAAATGTTACATTATGTAGATGTTTAAATGAAAGATTTTGAACCTACAGTGGTACCTTGAGATACGAGCAGACCAACATACAATTTTTTTTAAGATACGAGCTGCGACTCCGTCCGTATTTTTGTTCGAGATCCGAGTGAAATTTTAAGATACAAGTGGCTGCTGTTAGTTGGAGCGTTGGCGCAAAGGTCCAGTATGGGCAGCACAACACCTGCATCTCATTCTTTCTCACGTTACCCTCAGAATCAAGTCCAATCTCGTGTGCTGTACTTCTTGCATACGTTTTGGAAAAAAAATTGATAGTAAAAATGTTTTAAACTCTTAAACCTGTTTAATTTTAATAACATACAGTAATTATGTAAAAAATTTCATTGTAAAAATGCTTTAAAGTCTTAAATTTAGATCATTTTAATAACATACATACAGTAATGATGTTAAATACTGTTAATATTATTTCGTGCAGACTCGTGATCCGCGTATGCGAGCACCGGCCCTGAACATAGATATGTGGACTTGCTGCTGCTTCTGAGTGAAAACTGTTTTGTACTGAACTGCAAAGAAAGAACCATGGCATCCCATTCTTCAGCCAGTTGCAGAATTTCTTGGCAGCAGTCGGATGGGGAAGTGAAATGAGAGAAGAGAGATTTTACTGTACAGAACGCACTACGCAAAGTAAAGTGAATATATGTGTGTTTCTTAATTCAAAACCTCTTTTTGTCCATAATTTAGGATGGTTTGGGGATGTTATTTTAAATGGGAGAAATTTGTTTGATATACGAGTTGACTGACTTACGAGCTCTGTTACAGAACGAATTAAACTCGTATCTCAAGGTACCACTGTACAAATATGAAAAAGACGTTCCATGTTGTTGTACCAACACAGTTGATTACATACAGTAAGTTATGTGTGTTTTCACTATAAGCTGTATTATTCATTGTAAACTGCACTCCTGTTCTTTCTCCCTTGCTCCTTCTGTTGACTCATGTATACACACAAGCTTGAGATAATGTCAGTTGTCAATGGTCACAGCAGATATGATGTTGGTCCTTGGTCATTCCAGATTCAGACTGCATTGAGAAACAAATGGAGATCACAACTATCACACAATGAATTATTGTGCAGCCCTAATCAGGAGCCTGCTATTCCTCTTCAGTACTATGCAGAGGCAGCACAGATCCTAGATCAGCACTGAAACATAAGAGTCTGTCTGACAGGAGATCATTTCAGGCTTCATCAGACCAGTGTCAGCCAGTGAGCTCAACGGCCTAACCTAGCACGGACTGGGGGCAGCGGCTGGGCTGCTGTGGCTCTGCTGTGAGTGTCGTACTGAAATGAAGATGCCACATTCGTTCCTCCCTGGCTGTCAGACATCAGCGAGGGAGGTTTGGGGAGAGATGCAGTGGAATCGTGCAAAGCGCAAAGCCATGGAGTCATACAGGCACTGCTTATATAGAACACTGGACTAACACAGTAAGACAGTGTGTTTCTTAAAGGAATCATTCACCCAGAAATCATATTCACAGATCAGTCACGACAATGTCGGGAGTCAAAGTTTGCTTCTATAGTTTAACTAGGTTAGCTAATACAGTGGTAGCCCTACTTACGAGCATCCCCACTAACGAGTATTCCAGGTAACGAGTCAAGGTCGCGGAATATTGTTGTTCCAGGTAACGAGTAAAATTCCAAGTAACGAGTAGCCTAAATTAGTTCAAGTATGCCAACCACTAGGGGCGCGGCGGTCGTAGCATCCCCTCGATGCTAGCGTAGAAGAAGAGGTCAGTCATTACCTTTGACCGCTGTCCAGTGAAAGTGAAAGTGCTAGTGAAAGTGACACAAAGACAGCAAAAGGTAGTGAACAAGAAAGTTAGATACATTTTACTTTTACTTTTCATATGATAAGTGTAACCATGTCATACACGTACGCCCGTCCTCCTGTCCTCCTTAGCCACCAGCCTACACGAGCACCGTCGTCGTCTCGTTTATGTTTTAAAAACCCATATAAACACATTATTTACATATTAAAGTATACTGTATATTGGCCGGCTGACACGGATTAATCAGTTTTACATGTATTCTTATGGGGAAAATGCATCCAGCTAACGAGCAAACCAGCTAACGAGCAAACCAGCTAACGAGCAAACCAGCTAACGAGCAAACCAGCTAACCAGCTAACCAGCTAACGAGCTCGGCTCCTGCACGGATTAAACTCATAAGTAGGGTTACACTGTGTACTTCAGTAGTCACCTAGACAGCACAGATGTTTCTGTTAAAACACATCACCTAAACCTCTCTCAGATCTAGATCTTAGTCAGTGTGCTTTAGAACTGATTTACTGTGAACTGTAAAAATGAGTAAATCCTCATCACTAAAGGCAGCTACTTCAGACAACAGCAGAGCGGAGAGAAGGCTGATCTTGGATCAGATTCCCATGTATTTGTGTTCATCATCACTAAAACTAATACTAGATCAGCACTCTGAGCTTGTCTGATAATTGTAATGTTAAAAATAGATGTTCTCCTGATGACCTAATCCAATCCAACTAGTGCTTAACTCTGCAGACTCAGCATTCATCAACAGAACTTCTTGTTATTTGTTTTAAAGCTCAAGCTGGGTTTCCATTCCAATTTATCTCAAAGAAACAAGAAATACAGGCTTGACAAGTGCAGACCACGCTCACTGTGAGCTGACGCAAAGAAGGACAACTCTTGGGCTGGATTCAGACCCCAGTTTCTGAGCAAAGACCGAGCACGAGCCTAGAAGAGAAGCTGGTGGTGTGAATTTCATCACAAGAAGGTGAA
>BRDA01006689.1:26354-36735 GCA_036984385.1 Crenuchus spilurus
AATGATTTAAGCTCATCTGTTATTTATAATGCATTTAGGGTTGTTTAGGTGGAGGAAATTTACACCAGTTGTTAAAACCGGAAACACCTTAAGAACTGTCACTGACTCCTCCCACCTTGGTCACTGCCTGTTTGTACACTTATTACTATGCCGAGGAACAGTTTCTTCCCCAGAGCTTTTTATTTCATTACTTTTTTACTTAAGTCCTAAAAAGTTTAATTCTTGTGTTGCTTACAGTGGTGCTTGAAAGTTTGTGAGCCCTTTAGAATTTTCTATATTTCTGCAAAAATAAATATTTAAATAACTAAAACATCACCAGATTTTCACACAAGTCCTAAAAGCAGATAAAGAGAACCCAGTTAAAAAAATGAGACAAAAAATATTACACTTGGTCATTTGTTTATTGAGGAAAATGATCCAATATGACATATCTCCAAAAAGAACATTGCTGCTCGTCTGCAGTTTGCTAAAGATCACTCTAAGAGCACCATCAGGAGAACACTGAACCACAATGCTGTGCATGGCAGGGTTGTAAGGAGAAAGTCACTGCTCTCCAAAAAGAACATTGCTGCTCGTCTGCAGTTTGCTAAAGATCACGTGGACAAGCCAGAAGACTATTAGAAGAATGTTTTGTGGACGGATGAGACCCAAACAGAACTTTTAGGTTTAAATGAACAGTGTTATGTTTGGAGAAAGGAGAACACTGCATTCAGCATAAGAACCTTATCTCACCTGTGAAACATGGTGGTGGTATCAGGGTTTGGGCCTGTTTTACTGCATCTGGGTCAGGACGGCTTGTCATCATTGATGGAACAATGAATTGTGAATTATATCAGAGAATTCTAAAGAAAATGTCAGGACATCTGTCCATCAACTGAGCCTCAAGAGAAGGTGGGTCATGCAGCAAGACGACCCTAAACACACAAGTGGTTCTACTAAAGAACGTTTAAAGAACAGTTACTGAAACGTTTAGTTACAGTTATGGCTGTAAAGGGGGGTCACAGCAGATACTGAAAGCAGAGGTTCACATACTTTTGTCTCTCACAAATATGTCATATTGGATCATTTTCCTCAATAAATAAATGAGCAAATATAATACTTGTCTCTTTTGTTTAACTGGGTTATTTACTTTTAGGACTGAAAATCTGATGATGTTTTAGGTCATATTTATGAAGAAATATAAAAAATTCTAAAGGGTTCACAAACTTCCAAACTATTATATATATTGTATATTATATTGCTGCACATTGCGATTGTGAGACGACATGCAAAATATAGCTTGTTTAAAAGGTGACATATAGTACCCGTTTTACACAAGTTAGCATAGTTTCACGGGGTATTATTGATTTGCCGATTACATTTTTTGGTCAAAATCCCTCACTGATTAAGTTCTACAGCATCCATTTTTACTCTTTTTAAATAATTGTTAATATTGATAACAACCAGTTTGAGTGTCTGTTCTATGTTTGCTCCATCCCCCTCTTCAGCAGGAAGATTTCAACCAATCAGGATTAAATATTGTACCATTTATGGCATAACAGGAAATTCAAATTCCAAAAAGCTAACTTCAGTTTTGAGCAGAATTCACCATAAAACACATCAGAAAGCACCAGAAATCCACAAACACACAGCAGGAATAAGCAAAATAAGCAGAAATCAGTAAAAATCCAACAAAATACTTACATTACCCTCATCTGCAGTACCATAAACAGTCAGCATTTATCCCACTTTTAGGAATTTTTAGTTTCTACTGTGGTTATCACATGCATGCAGGTTCTGTTTTAAAAGTCCAGTTCTGAATGACTGATGAAATGCCATGTTCTCTGACACAGGAAGCCCACAGAAAAACTGCACTGGGTTGCCTTATTTCACAGTTTGTGGATTGGCAGATGCCTGTATGTATGCATAATTCACTTTAAAGATGGACTTGTATTATAAATAGTTTATAAAAAATAAGATGAAGGTCTATAGTGAATAGAATCAAATGTGGTGGTCAGGAAATATGATAAAGAGCCATGGCACTTCAGGCCTTGTAGGATGGGGCCAATTAAGCAAAAAATTATTGAAACAGACATTTAGTACCTTTTATGTTTTAAAAACACATATAAACACATTATTTAGCATATTAAAGTATACTGTATATTGGCCGGCTGACACGGATTAATCAGTTTTACATGTATTCTTATGGGGAAAATGCATCCAGCTAACGAGCTAACCAGCTAACGAGCTCGGCTCCTGCACGGATTAAACTCGTAAGTAGTGTTACCACTGTAGTAATTCAATCATAACCAAGGTAAAATGTTCACTTAATCATGATATTGACTTGAGGTCATGTAGCCCAGAACTTTCTCAAACTGCTAATCTACCAGCTGAGAATTTTACCAGCTGTCCAATCCTCTTCTACACAAACCAAATAGTACAAAAACAGGAACTCTGTGTTTTATGGTACTGTTCCAATTAAACATTCTAAGGATTTCAGATGTGTACGCTGTGTGTGAACCCTGGTATTACATTGCGAATAAAACAAAATCTGGAAAGTTGCCTCTGGGGGACCCACAACACACTGCAGTATATGGTACCTCAATGGGACAGACCCTTCTATCCCAGAAATGCAGACACCAGCAATATTGTCATTTTGTTGGCAGATTTTCATCCCTGCAAGAGCACCCATATTAGATTTCAAGTGTGCTGGAAGGAAAGCTTTTAAACATGCATGACTTCTCAATGCTGATTAAAATCACATTTATATAGAAGCTAATGACTCCAAACCAGATAAAACTTCATTCTTTCGCACTTGGAAGGACTGCTGTGTTGCCTATCTTGGCTGCTAATCTGTATTCATGCCAGAGACACGTTTAACCTTATGGGCTTGTGTTTCAGTAAGGACGGGGAACTGTTACCTTGACAGGCAGAAGTGCGACACAACCTGTGACACACACGTCCGCGAAACAGTACCAACTTGTAAATATTGAACAGCCAGTGATGTGAGCAAGATCCTGACTGGAATAACAAATCAGATTCTTCTAACACTGAAAGCACAGTGACTTCTTGCCATGTTAACCCACCTGCCAACCTCAATATCAAAAGAAGAGACAGCTGGGTTCAGGCCAGTCCTAAGACAACTTATGAGAAACTGTTTTTTGGTCTATTGTATGATCTGAAAGACAAATCTGAATGGCTTGGTGGTATAATAACGTAATAAATAACAGCTTTTCTCAGTAGGCTTGGGCTGTCATCCCAAAAATGATATCAGTATCTTTAACACACAACCAGAATTGACTCTTTACCTCCATCATAACTATCTTGTCAAGTGAACTGGTTCTTCTCATGACGTCCAAAATAAGAGATCTTCAGTTTATCTGGACTTCTTGTAAAAGTTGAGGCCTGATTTGGTCGAGCAGGCATCCATACGTCCATCGTCCAAGGTTCTATCAAAAGATTTCTCCACCAAACACCAAAGGCATCAATATTCTTCATGTCCTGCTTTTTATTGTCCAGCGTCACATCCACAAAGAACCACACAGAACACCACAGTCTGGACAATTCCAGGTTTTGTGTGGAGAGACAAATCATTACATCTGAAAGGAAGTTCCAGTTCCTTCATCTTTGTTCTGTTGAGTGTCAGTCTGTGTCATATTTCCTGACAATTGGATCCATTTTTGTTAATGATAGTGGTCTTTCCTGTTGCCACTTATCTATTAGCAAAACTGAAGTTGCCCAAAAAACATTACAGACAACTTTACTTTAAGAAACATCTAACTGCATAATTGAACCTCAGCTACAGTATTAACGTCAAGCCTCGTTTTCACACCAGCTCCTCATCCACCGAGCCGCCGGCTCTACTGTTCTTCAAATATGTCACACATGAGCGAGACTGGATGATACTGACGTGACATAATTCGGCCAGTCAGCAGTCATTTGGTAGGCAATCAGATAAATAAACTATTTGACTGTAAATGTAATGGTATGTCAAATTCAGGTCTGGAAGAAGCAAAACTCGTAATGTATCAGGCTATAAATAAATACCAATAACAATAGATTATTTTCTACATTTATCAGTATATCATACACCTGTCGCTGAAATATTATGCATCCCTATTTATTTATTTATTTATTTATTTATTTATTTATTTATGTATGTGTTTGTTCTGTTGGTGACTCTAAATATACATTTGTTCCATTGTATTGTAACATTGGAACAATCTGTCCAATGCTAACTTTGGAAAATATTATAATTTTGTAATCTTGTTATTTTTGCTATTTTGTAACTTCAAAATCAAAATAAAAAGATAATTAAATATAATCAAATAAATATGACAAATTGTACACCAAGAAAATATATCATATCATTATATATATATATAAATAATTGTATATATTATATCCTCCAAACAGGTAAACTTCACAGTGAAGCTTCACTTGTCACACACATGTTGTTGATCTGATCTGTCGAGTTAGGACTTGTCCCTTCATCTCCCATGACAGTTAAAACAAACTGTCACTGCTGCTCCAGGCTCTCCTGGAAACAACCTGTTCTATACAGGCAGCACCCATATCCCTGCACTGCCTGAGCAGCTGATCTACACCACACAGCCATGGAGCATGAAAGACGCTAATGAATGACCCAATTGCTTATGCAGCTAAAGGAGTTGTACAAAAGCCTTTCTAACCAAGTGACAATGCGCCCTCACACTGTGTGCATGAGCAGCCATGCTTGTCTTTGCCAACTGAACATAGTAAGAATGGCTGTGGGAACAAAAAGATCCCGTGATCCTGCAGTTCATGGAAACGGTTTTCCCAGAACTTTTCCTTCTAATCTAAAGATTTTGCCCAGGAAAAGAAGAATGCTGCTACATTTTGCACCAATGGAGGAAAGCAAAAGCTAAACTTTTATTGTGTCCATAATTTCACATTAACAGAATCACCTGCTCTTTCCAAAGCAATGGAGCTTAAAGAGATTAGCACACAAAGGTGTGTAGGAGAACTTTACAGTCCAAACTATTTCCACATGAGGGTGGGGTGAAGGCAAACATCTCGCCTATCCAATCCTGCTCTCAGTAAAGACACATAAGTTTACGTTTTTAAAAAAGCTGGATTATTATTGTGATATTGAGTAAAGATGAGATCATCTTCCAAAGAACTGTTGTACAGTTTGAGAAACATGTAGGGACCAGTCACAAGCCTTAAGTCTTCCAGCTACAAACCAAATCCAATGAAGAATCATGCTGGTCATTACTAACTGAGCTTTCTGAGGTAACCACAGCTCAAAAAAGGCTTAATCAGATAGCATTTTGCTACATAACACCAAGACTAACTGTAACACCTAAGCAAGCAGAGATATCTCTAAGATATACAGATAAGCTATCCTGACTCCAGGTTAAGCCTACTGCCGGGTCAAATTAAAGCTCTGATGATGTTTCTATTTTACAAGAATCAGGGTTCTTGCAGGTTACAGTGAGTTAAATTTAAGACCTTATTAAGACCTTTTAAGACCATTCTCAGTGTAATTTAAGACCAACATGACACATTGCCAAAAACTTTCTAATTCTACATAGAGAGGTGAAACAAGCCATCAATAAGCTGCAAAAACAGAAGAAAAAAAACATCTGAGAAATTGCTACAATATTAGAAGTGGCAAAATCTGTGTTTTGGTACATCCTGAGAGAACGAAAGCACCGGTGAACTCATCAGTACAAAAAGACCTGATCGCCCAAGGAAGACAACAGTGGTGGATTTTAAGTGGAAGTACAATTTATACTGATTTTAATAATAAACGTGTATTAATTTAAAATACTATACTACTAATAATAACAACAACAACAATAACATAAATACATTTAAATCCTTAAACTATAAAACAGTAAAGGAAATGAAGGACAAAGTACAATTAAAATAAGATTTAGAGTTCTACACCGGTATTTTACATTTTGGGTGAGTTTCAGCTTGTGAATGGCGGCCTTCTGTAA
Organism: Crenuchus spilurus; assembly: GCA_036984385.1. Taxonomy (NCBI): domain Eukaryota; kingdom Metazoa; phylum Chordata; class Actinopteri; order Characiformes; family Crenuchidae; genus Crenuchus; species Crenuchus spilurus. Next base: position 32,321 of record BRDA01006689.1, read on the forward strand.
GGCATTTTCCTGAGTTTATTGAGACCTGGCAACCCTGTAACGGGCTGTTTTAGCTTAAAAAAACAAGGTAGTGCTAACTGTGTGGCCCAAAAATAGCTTTATGACACTGTGAACTCAACTTACAATATATAAGTTAGAGAAACACTAGTTAATGTTACACAAAACGGCTTATTCACTAGTTTACTCGCAATGAGTAGTTAAGCTGAGAAACAGTCCCTGCATTAGCTGAAGCGTCTGATTGGAACTCTCCGTTCTACCTTAAAAACAGCGTTTGCATTGGTGAAGCTGTCGTTCGGGAGAACGTATCTGACCGCATATTTAAGGTGGAACGGAAAGTTCCCATAAGCTAGCTAACTAGTTTCGTCTGTTATGAGGTTATCATGGGCTTTGTAGTTCCCACAGTAGTAGTCCGCCCGAGAAATAGAGAGAACAGAACTACATTTACACTCATGCATTTAGTCGACGTTAGCAGAATCAAATCTCAGAGTCAAATCTCTGTCTGGGAAATCGGAGTTTGAACTTTTCCCAGCTTAATGCAACAACCTTCTGGGATTATCAACACTTTGGTTTTATGCACTATTGCTATGTAACGTACCGGTTAGAAATGCATGAGCAGAAATCAGCCAAGATCAGACTTTCATGATTAGGAACTGGCTTATTCATTCTTTTTATTTTGCTTGATTTTTCTTCACTTTTATGATGGATCTTACTTCCACAATTTGATTTAGAGTTAAATAACAGAAATGTAGCTTTGACACTGATGTCATGTATAATATCACAATACTCAAAACCAAATCAATTCCCTGGTTATAAAACATCAGTCTTTAACGGCAACGGTTTAGTTCATACACATTTCTTTTTTTTTTTTACAGTTTAATTAATATGCCTGTTCTTTTTTATGTAACGTCTGTAAAGTGACAGTATAAAACTGAATGTCAAAATTATTTAAAATTATGTTTTAATGCTTTAAATTGTTGGTGTAACTCTAATTTGATTGTTATTTAAATATGCAACTGATTTTGCCAGTTTGTCCCATTAAAGAGCTAATGATGCTATTCATGCTGGCTGTCATACTTTGGTTAATGGAACATACTGATAAGGTGTTTATTTAGAAATAGTATGAAAAGGCTATTTTTTAATCTAAAATTTGACATTAAAGACTATATTCGGAAAATAAATGGTCACAATCGGTGCATCCCTGATACAAGTCATTCTAGTCATTTACAGCTATATGGCTGATAAACTAGGCCTTCAGAGCAAAACCGAGTCAAAGACCCCCAGCCGTTCATCAATAACCCCCTTTCTTCTAAACGGAGAGGCCTGTGTTATGTAACAGTCTATTAATAAGCCTTACCCAGATTTACAGGCAGCAGGCAGCAATATGAAAGGCATGGTGTGGCCTTTGCAGCTTTCCTGTACAGCAAAACGCCACCCCCACCCCTCCCACCCACAAACCCACACACACAAAGTCTAAAATTAGAACCAGCTGGCCTCTTGACATGTCTAATATATGATGAGCCATCAAAGTATCACAAATCAAAAAGGAGACACGGAGTGTACAAGTCATTATCACGTTTTACCAGGCGATAAATAGCAGGTTGAAAGGAGAGAACGAACCTCTACTGGCCTACAACAGAGAATTTATATGCGATTGTTTGTGCGTATGTGTTTATATCGACCCAAATCTCCTCACCAATGGAAAGGTGGTACAGGTCACATAGCTTAGCCACACACACACAGTGAATAAATGACTAAATCCTGCTCAGATCCTACTGAGAGTGATTACATTGCACTGCTAGAGGTGACAAACACAGAAAGATTTATACTGAGAGTGGGCAACCTCTCATCTAGAGCTGTGACAAAACATCCATATAGCAGTATATGGTGAACAAGTGATGACATCTGTAGTGACAGTGACGTCTGGTTTGAGATTTCTGAACCTACTTCCGTACATCATTTGTTTACTAGTGAAATGATGCTGCATTCAAATCTGAGACATTCTGCAAGTGTCAAGTCTACAGTGTTAACCTGTCAGTCAACCTGAGCTGTTGTGTCAGAGACTGATGCTCCACATTCAAGCTGTACTACAGTTAGTTTCACTTGAGGAGATGGCAAGAGGTGGCTCCTAAAATGAGCCGTTATTACTCTGGTTACATCTTTAGCCCTAAGATTAAATGTACATGGGGTTCTGAGGTAATTCCTTCTTTTACACAAACTCATCAGCGTTTCTATTTATGTCTGGATCTGCCATCATCGTCCTCTGAGAAAAACACATCCTGTTCTCATCATTTTCATCCTGTCTGGATAGAAATCTGTGATTTTCCAGACAGATGTTGATTTATCTGAACTTGAGGTGTTTCTCTGGTCAGTAAGCAAGAGATAAAAAGATGACACTTACGGAGAAAGTGTTTCTCCAATAAGGCAATCTCGAGGTGACCTTTGACTTCATTGAGCCTGTCCGCCTCGGTCCTCTGGTAGTCATGGAGGGTAGCAGCCATGGTGATGGACCCTGGACCAGCCTGGGCACATAAAGCCAAAAAGACAGAGCAAGACAGTCGGGTTATAGATTGCAGACCCAAAGTACACTACAGAATAACAGTCAATCAACAAATATCAACAAACGCCTTCATTATATAGTCCATAAGCCCAAAGTACAGTGGTGTGAAAAAGTGTTTGCCCCCTTCCTGATTTCCTGTTTTTTTGCATGTTTGCCACACTTAAATGTTTCAGAACATCAAACCAATTTAAATATTAGTCAAAGACAACACAAGTAAACAGGCAGTGCTATTTTTAAATGAAGGTGTTTATTATTGAGGGAGAAAAAAATCCAAACCTACATGGTCCTGTGTGGAAAAGTAATTGCCCCCTAAACCTAATAGCTGGTCTCATGTCTTTACCATCTCACTGTATGTTACACCTGTACGGTCTTTAAAAATGTTATTACTGCCCCTCCAAACCACCCAAAATAAAACTCAATTTCATCTTTCTTGGTGAGGATGTTAAAGGGTTAAGAACTGGAAGTACTGTCCTGAACAGTCTTATGATAGGTGTGCACTAGCACTGCCCTGCACAACAGGTTATATCTAAATAACGGCGTCTCCATTAGGATTCAGTAAATCAGCTGTGAAGCTGGTACATCTTTGCACAGGCTCTATGACTCCAGCCTGATCAGGACATTAAACCGACATCTTCCTGGAAGTACAACATTACAACTGTTCTGGGGAACAAGGCTGAGGTCACCAATCAAAGGCTCCCGTGGGAGCTGTATCCAAGGTAACTGGTGCCAAAGCAGCCAACCTTCAGAAGCTCGTAGAGACATCAACTTGTCTCACTACTAATGAAAAGCAAAGCTCCGAAGCAAAAAGAGAGCCTCACTGATAACGGACACACAGTGTTCTCAATTACAGTAAATGAAAGTAGTAAAACATGCATTAACTAGCTTAAAAAGCAGATGCAGAGTGCATGCAGGTCTAGAAAAAGGAACAAAGGGTTCACACAGCCATTTAAAATATTTCACTGTAGTCATAAAGGATACTCTCTTACCAAGCTGGTCTTAAGCCCAAAAACAACAGGAAACACAAAAAAAATCAGCACATCAAAATGATATTTGGCCAAATGTGCTTCGTCCGTCTTTGTCTTACTGATATGTGACAGGACTTAAAGAGCTTCCGCTTATTACAACCATCAGGCAACCTGTCTGCTTTTCTGCTGAGCCTGTTCAGCAGCCTCATAAGTTACTCTGGGTGGAGTCAACCCAGTCTGCTTTATTTATATGGCTAAACACATGCGTTGTGACACACAACAGATTTCCTGCATTGACCATTCATCTTTTGTCACTGGACGGCACATGTCCCAAGAAATAAGTTCATGAAAATGGAAGGAAACACTAACACATAGGCTGGTGTTTGTGATCAAAAACAGTTTTAAAATAACTGGTTAAACTGGTTTGTGGTCATCTTGTCTACTTTTGAAATTCAATCTAAATGCAGCACATGTGTAAAAGTGAAAGATCTGGCAAGTGATCGTTTCTTCTGAAAAATGTGTCAACATAATCAGTCATTACAATCGTGGAAATGTTTTTCTTTTAAAATGCAGCAAATATCAGTCAACAGACAGATTAAGAGCAGTTCAGGATCAAATGGGAACTCTCCTTAAGTGTAGTCATTTAGTCCATTGCTATACAGTGGTAACCCTACTTACGAGCATCCCTACTAACGAGTATTCCAGGTAACGAGTCGAGATCTCGGAATATTTTTGTTCCAGGTAACGAGTAAAATTCCAAGTAACGAGTAGCGTAAATTAGTTCAAGTATGCCAACCACTAGGGGCGCGGCGGTCGTAGCATCTCCTAGATGCTAGCGTAGAAGAAGAGGTCAGTCATTACCTTTGAACGCTGTCCAGTGAAAGTGAAAGTGC
>BRDA01006689.1:39053-53578 GCA_036984385.1 Crenuchus spilurus
GAGAGAGAGAGAGAGAGAGAGAGAAGAGAGAGAGAGAGAGAGAGAGCATGAGAGACACAGAGAGAGAGAGAGAGCATGAGAGAGAGAGAGCATGAGAGAGACAGAGAGAGAGAGAGACAGAGAGAAAGAGAGAGAGAGAGTATGCACTAGGTTTGTGCCAAACTCCATGATCTAGGGTTCCCGAATCCTCTGTGTGCCCCTCATTGGATGGTTGGTAACTTCATCAGCATGTGATAGAAGCAAGTTTCTTCTGTCATGTGAGCTACCCTAAATTTCCAATTTATTCATGTATAGTATGAAAACACCCTCATTAAGTTAATCACTTCTTCCAAATATTAGAAAAATCTCTGAACTACATGTGATATAAAGCTTTGTATACTTACTTTGTATACACTTTTCTGACTGGCTGGCATTGTGTCTTAATTCTGTATTACAGGATACCTCTAAGGCAGATCTGTTAACATTTTTAATCACTGTTCATTATGAAAGATCTGGAAACGTATAACTGTAGCCATAGTTAATATCTAACCACATGTAATATCCATTAAGAGACATTACTAAAAATAATTGTAGCTGACTGCAGTGGCAACTATTTTAAACATAGAATATAGTCCCACATAAAAAATAGAATTTCACGAAAATAATTTTTTTTATTCAAAAAGGTAAACTGTCATTTTATATTCATTATATGCTAAGTTAGTGCTGGGCTATAAAACGATATAGATTTTTTTCACGATAAGTTTTCCCTCGATGACGATGATAAGCTGGGACAATATAATTAGATAAGCATTAACGTTTGTTTACATTTCGCGTCTAAGCAGCTTGACAGTGAGTTCTGACGTGTAATACTGCTGCTTGTAAGCTCCTCCTCACCAGCGCCGCCAAAATGCACTGTTGTGTTTAAGACAAGCTGTGATTGGCCGGGCGAGAGAGCGTGAGGTCGCTGTGTGAGAAGGAGAAGGGCTCTTGTGTGTGTGTGTGTCAGCCGTAGTGTTAGCATTAGCCTGTTAGCTTGGATCTCTAGCCTGTTGTTATTTTGGAGTGGCTGCGGCCGACAGCAATCACTTTAAGTTTCAACAATAAAGCGATGATTGTAAACGTCTTTCTCGTCCATCCTTTCAACACGTCCAGCCGGACGCTACAATATTATGTTCTGGCAATAAACATTGTAAGGGGGAGATTTTGTTGATAAAGTAAATGAGCCGTGTAAACGACGCGTGTTCTAGATGAGAATCCAAAATAACAGACGTACATTTTATATCTTTTTTGTTCGTGTGAATCTTTTTCCACAACACGGTCAGAAAACCGTGCAGCTGCTCCCTCTTTCCATAACAAAACAAAAAAGGTACCTAAACACTAACGTCAATCAGTATTATCCGCACACACACGCACACACACACACACACACAGAGAACTTAAAGTAACAGTGTCCCATTTAAATCTACTACTGTGTAAACATAAAATAATACACAGTAAATAAAACATTTAAATAAAATAAGATAACTGGCAATGTTTAAAGCCATAAAGAGGCATTTGGCTCCTACAAACATTTTAATATTTTAAATAGTAACATTTCATGTATTTAGTCTGATGTTTTTAGAAAGATGTTTAAAACTATGACAGTGTTAGATAATTTAATATCGTGATAATTATCGAGATTGATCAATATAGAAAAATTGATCGTGATAACATTTTGGCCATATCGCCCAGCTCTATGCTAAGTGTCATTTCAAGCCTTTCTGTTGGAATGTTTATCAGTATGACTACAGCTCATAATCCAGTATCTCAAATTATTAGAATTTTTCATTTAGAGTTTGAGTAAATCAACACTGAAACAAAAAGGCTTCAGATATTTGACTCTCCATGTAATGAATATAAAAAACAAGCATTTTCTAAGTTGACGATCATTCCTTTAACTGAAAAATAATTCATGAATAAATGCTGCTACATCAAATATGCAAACAGACCCAAACTTCCTCTACACCAGAGTTGCCCAATCCTATCCACCTGTGAGTTGGTGTGGCTTTGTCTCTGCTTTGTTAGATGAAAACCTGCAGACACATCAGCAGTTTGCCGATAGGTTTAGGCTCCCTGAAAGGTTGAATTTTCCAGACATTTCCAGGTTACATTTCAGCAACTTCTGGAAGTGTTGCAGCACAAATCCACACACAGCTTTGCTAAGATCTGTCGCATGTCACAGCACAGTTTGATAAAGCGGAGGTGTCGCCGGCTGCAGCAGCATGTCTAGCTGGATTAAAAGTGGAAAAATGGTGAAACCCACTTCAAGAGCCAAAATCCCCCACAGAGTAAAAAAAATGCTGCTGCGGTGCCAACTCACTATTCAGCGCAGTGGCTTGACCTCAGAGCAAACAAAGCCAGCCTGCGAACAAAGCATTTGAGGCTGAGCTGAGATGCTTTAAAGCTCCAGGCTAAGTTCCCAGTCTCCTCCTCATGAAATGACAGAGCCTAGGACCCGGCCTCAGCCTCCTCATCCACTATCGACTCAAACATGGAATTTCAGGAATGAGGAAAGAGCTTGGTAACAAGGTGCAACCACTGGGATCTGTTTATAGATGAGCTTCCTTTTAGCAGATGGTCTTATCTAGAGTGACTTACATAGTGCTCTGTTGCCAACTCAGTCAAAGTATCATTTGCTAGTACAAATAAGTTCAAGTACCTTTAAACCAGAATACGGCACTGCCAGTTGAGAAACAAAGCTGATACACAGATACAAAAACAATTAAAGTGCCAACATACAAGTGCATAATTAGAAGATATTTGCATTGGAAGACAGCAAGGGTCCAGTCAGTGTAAGTTGGTATAGCGTAGTGGGTAACAATGCTGCCTCTTATGTATATTGAGGATTGAACCTCAACTTGGGCAAATACACTCCTTGGACTAGACTCCAAATGTTATTTTCACCTACAAATGAAAAACAGATAAGTGCCTACCGAAAGGTACATAAATGCAAGTTAATCCAATCAACTGGGTGCCTTACAATCTGAAAGATTGTTGACCATGCCTCTTAAAAGATGATGGACACTATGACACTATGATCAGTGGATTGTAAGTGTGAATGCTGGTCAAAAATTGGCTGTGCTCTCTGTGGGTGGGTACATGGTGATCTCTACCCATCACTACCAAAACGCAATGTCTGTTGGCTCAGGCATCTGCAGGTCAATCCATCAGAGTTGAGGATCCTGCGCTTTCCTCTGAGAGAATTAGCAGACCAGAGGAGGATGGGTCCCCCATGTGAGTCTGGTTCCTCTCAAGGTTTCTTCCTCCAGCTCTGAGGGAGTTTTTCCCTTGCCACTGTCGCCGTTGGCTTGCTCACCGGGGATTAGGGATTAAAGATTTGATGTCTGTTATTACTAACCCTGTAAAGCTGCTTTGTGACATCAGTTGTAAAAAGCGCTTTATAAATAAAATTTGATTGATTGATTGATTGAGAGATGATATATTGGCAGAAGCTAAAAAAAACATGGTGGCTGACTTCACGTGCATTGGAAAAGACATCATACCAGAGTCAGGGGTATTGCAAGTGATTGGGAGAGTCCTAGCGAGTGGGGGCTACTCAAGATTCAGGAGGACAAAATGGGATAAAATTTTAAAAATAAAAATAAAAAAAAGATCAAGCTGAGCTGAACTGAAAGGGCTGAAAATACAGAACGGGTTTTGAAGTAGGAAGAGGAAGCTTTGTAGCAAGCATCAAGGTTTAAATTTGATGTGTGCAGCTACAGGGAGCCACAAATATGGAAAACCAACCAAATAGTATTTGAAAGCTAAAAAAGCTTTACCAGCATAGCAAGAGAAATAGAGACATTGGCTTTAAGCACATGTCTGCTCGATACTGCATTTCAAACTCTCTGTTTTTACTGCATGAAACACTATCCTACCAAAACCTATATTTACACTACAAGAAACGTTATATTTCTGTGAAGCTAAAAAGGATGTCTAATAATAGCTATAAAGAAAGATGCGCTGGGCTCTTAATGCATTGAAAATATATTGGCTACAAAAATTAAGAGCTGTGCAAATGTTTGTTTAATGTTGTAAGCATGTGATGCAAGCTGCTATGCCAGGATTTAGGAGATTACAATTTTACACCCAGACTTTTATATCACAAAAATATCTGGGTATAGCTAAAATACTGATAATATCATAACGTTTTTCATAAAGACCCCAAAGGATGCACCCCGTTGTTTACTCAGGTGAATCTGTTGGATGGAAATCAAGAGAGTGTTGTATTCCCATGATTTATTGATGACTTCAATACAGAGGAATTAAAAACACCAATAAAATAACTCAGTCTGGTGATGGCTATATCACCAGCAAACACTGGCAAGCATCATCAGCAACATATTTGTGTACTTTCTCGCCGTGTTGAATGTCTATAATGGATTCTTACTTGTAGATTATTTTCAAATACAGTGGTAACCCTACTTACGAGTGTAATCCGTGCAGGAGCCGAGCTCGTTAGCTGGTTTGCTCGTTAGCTGGATGCATTTTCCCCATAAGAATACATGTAAAACTGATTAATTTTATTCGTTACCTGGAACAAAAATATTCAGAGATCTTGACTCGTTACCTGGAATACTCGTTAATAGGGATGCTCGTAAGTAGGGGTACCACTGTAATAGTTATGCATATCTAAAGGTGCTTTCATACTTTCAACTTTTGCACAACAGAATACTTCCTTGCTTGCAGGCACTCCTGCACTGTAAAATGTCATTTATCCAAAAAGTGCTATTCTTCACCACTTCACTGTTTGCATCCAGAAAAGAAAAAAAAACACAATCAATGAATAAATCCAGTGCATAACATGCTGCAAACCTCTGAACTGAAAAGTGACATTTTGAACTGTTTCAGATGGAATACTTCTGTCTAAATGTAAAACAGCAGTATCAAGCCCCTACCCCAAACAAATCCAGAATTAGTCAAGGGTGTGGACTCAATTATTCAGGACAAGTGTGAAAACACCCTAAAAGAACTCATGACTAAAGTATACAGTTCCCACTACAATTGTAAATCAGTTCCACTCCCTGATATCACGCTGTCCAACAGGGCTCCGTCCTAAGTCCGCTTTACATTAGCCAATACTTATTCTCCATTATCAGCAATTATCTTTGAAACCTGGCATGTATGTTTTAAATTGTATAATATATCAAATACAACATATTATTATAAAGTACACTTATTCTGTAACTGTTTCTACTATCCAGGGAAGACTTTCTACTAGTTCTAGCTTTTGGGAGCATTGATTGCATTCAGCAACAAGAGCATGAGTGAAGTCAGGATGTTGGATGATCACCACCTCACCTCGTGCCCAACTCATCCCAAAAGTAGTCAATGGAGCATCATCATTCCAGAGAACACAGCTTCACATCTCAATGCTGGGGGGCTCTATATCCCTCTAGATCATGCCTGAAATTAGGCATGATGTCAAAAGGTTCCTGTGTATCTACTCCAAAGAGTCATCTTTTATTGGCAGTTCTTCTCTACAGGGACTAGACATGCCGTGTGAGTATTTGTACATCTGTGTCAACAATGGGTGCAACTTAAAGTCATTCATTAGAAGAGGTGTCCATGAACTTTTGGACATATCTTTTTAGTGCATAATGCAAAATACATACAAGTTCAAAAATGGTCAGATGATAAAAATATCAGATAATGTACTGTATGGCTAAGAATTGTTGAACTACTTAATCATAAGAAAGTTTATATATATAAAAAAACTCAACAGAACTCATACTGTAAGGTTTCCTTTCTTCTGTAAAGGCAAATGAGATCTAAGATAGAGTCCTTCATCCTGAGATGAGCCACAGAAATCTGACTGCCTTACATCTTACAATACAGGCAATGCACATCAATGTTATAGCTAAGCTATCTTAGTTTCTTACGTTTTTAAAACCATTTCTAATGGACCCTCAACAGAGTGCACACAAGATGTCAATAAAAGGCTGGAGATGACAAACAACATACATTTTTTTATCTGCTGTAGCATTCAGACAATGATCACTCTTATGTCAGGGAGTGTTTAGAATAAAAAGACTTCATCAGACTATCACCAGCTGCCAATGTTGCAAACTACAGAATACACAAAAGCTGTGTACTTAGCATCTAACGCTGGCTTTTTTTACGCTGTGTTGATCTTACATCAGTACAGAGTTATTACAGCTATCAAGTCGGTCCAAGTGTGCATTTATCAGTAACAGAACAATTGTAATACTGTAGTAAATGAAGTCTTGACTTACAGTAGCCTTCCCTACTGTTAAGAAGCTTCTTTAAATATCAAGTAACCTAAAAACTCCCTTTATATCCTGACAAGCGAGGAAGCTAAAGAAACAAAATAATACCAGTAACTCAATCAAAAGTAAGACTAAAATGCTATTAACAGTAATACAGTAACCAATACGTTTCATAATACCATAGATTTTGATTACTGTGTACCATAAATATACGAAAACATATTGATGAGCGAGTTAAACTGCATTATTATTATTATTATTATTATTATTATTATTATTGAAATTAATTAAAAATACTTTTAATTGAATGTGTTTAATTATCTAAAATTAATTGTGTGATTTATTTTTATGTGTTTTTTCCCCCAAGGGCTGTTTCTCACTTCTTATCCTAATATTTTCTTCATTTCATTAATTTCTACATTTTCTCATCTATGGCTTTATGCCTTGTAAAGCACTTTCAGCAGCATGCCTTTGTATGAAATTATTGTAGTACTGATAGTAGTAGTAGTAGTAGTAGTAATACTGGTATTAATAGTAGTAGTAGTAACAATAGTAATAATAGTAGTATTAATTTCAGTAGTAGTAGTAGTAATAGTAGTAGTAGTAATAATACTGGTATTAATAGTAGTAGTAATAACAATAGTAATAATAGTAGTATTAATAGTAGTAGTGGTAATAGTAGTAGTAGTAATAGTGGTATTAGTAGTAATAGTAGTAATAGCGTTAGTAGCAGTAGTAGTAGTAGTAGTAATAACAATAGTAATAGTAGTAGTGGTAATAGTAGTAGTAGTAATAGTGGTATTAGTAGTAGTAGTAGTAGTAGTAGCGTTAGTAGCAGTAGTAGTAGTAATAACAATAGTAATAAGAGTAGTATTAATAGTAGTAGTGGTAATAGAAGTAGTAGTGATAGTAGCACGAGTGGTAATAGTAGCAGGAGTGGTATTAGTAGTAATAGTGGCAGGAATAATAATAGTAGTAGTATTAATGTCAGTAGTAGTAGTGATAGTAGTAATAGTGGCAGGAGTAATAGTAATAGTATTAATTTCAGTAGTAGTAGTGATGGTAGTAGTAATAGCACTATTATCAGTAGTAGTAGCATCAGTAGTAGTAGTAATAGTAGTAGTATTAATTTCAGTAGTAGTAGTAGTAGTAATAGTAGTAGGAGTGGTAATAGTGGCAGGAGTAATAGTAGTAGTAGTAATGTCAGTAGTAGTAGCATCAGTAGTAGTAGTAGTAATAGTAGTAGTATTAATTTCAGTAGTAGTAGTAGTCGTATTACTTTGTTACTACTGATTGGATCATGTTATTGTCTCGATTTATCGAAACCCCCACATCAGCACTAATCAGAGGCATGTGATACAGGTCAGCATGTTCTCAAGACATAATCTTTGTCGCTTCTAACAGACCACTGCTGGTTTTAGCCTTGTCACATACACGTAACCCCCGTCCTATCTGACAGCTACTGGAGAAACAAACAGGCACTCCAGATTAAAAGGAGACAGACTGCCACACATAGGCAACGGCTAGAAGACATGCACTGGAGTGCAAGAGCTCCAAACAAACAACAGAACAAAGCTGTGGAGCTGCACACGCCCTGTCCTCTGCACAAATGCTTCATGATTAAACTGTGTCAACTGCTTGCTCACAAACACAATGCCACATAGAGTATAAACCGCTGTGTTTAAGCTTGTTTGGTAAGAACTGTGCCCGCGTGACCCATTTTACTCATCTGCAACCACCTGACGTATTTGAATCATATGAATTCAAAGCACAGTTTCTGTAGGAAGATCTGAGGAGAGAGATGTGAAGTTTCTGACTCACCCTGCTCGCAATTCGGAGCGGAGTTTCATTAACGACTGCTTCGCCCCTGTTCTCTTCTCTTCTTTACCCCTGACCACCGAATAGCAAGAACAAAATCCTCCTCCCTGCACGTCCCGACACAAACACTGCAGTCAGAACGTAATCCCTGACAGCTCCAGGCCTGTGTTCATCCGCTGGATACACCAAAAGCAGGGCTGCATGCTTCAGCTGCAGTAAAAGCCCTGCGATGCCCTGTTCCAGGCTGCTGTTGATTTTCAGAAGCGCTTGATTCCCAAACCAGGAAATTACGTCAGTGACAGCTACTAGTATGGTGGGGTCTTAAAGGGGCCGCGGCCTGGGTTCAAGTTCAAATTCAATGTATGTGTTTAGAAGAGTTGTTATTATTATTAATGTAGATAACATTAAAACCACCTTCTTTTATCTACACTCACTGTCTATTTTACCAGCTCCACTGACCATATTGGTGCACTTTGTAGTTCTACAGTTACACACTGGAGTCCATCTGTTACTCTGTTCTTCAATAATCAGGGCTGCCACAAAGCACAGCTCTGCACAGATCACATGTTCTCTGGATTTACTGTTTATACGGATGTCTGTGAGTACAATTAACACTTTTGTTTGTATCTATAAACTATTACCCACATTCCTTCCTAATTCTAAATCAAAATATAGCTTGGATATCTAACATTAATGAAACTAACTGCTCACAAATAACTTATTGAGACCTCGAAATATGCTAAGAAAACACGTTCAAATTCATTTTTAGACAGGGTACTAATGTAATAACTTTAAAAATGTAACACTGGGTGTAATAACCCTGGTTTGTTGATGTTCATCAGTGTTTCACATGGCCGAGCAAAATTAAAGTTGCCAGGGTACAGAAAAATCAGCCAGCTCTGAATATTTACCCGCGACATGTACAAAAGGGCCCATTTAGGCGTCAAACTTGCCAATCTGGCAACTCAGAGCGAATTGAGCTGCTTTGTTTGCTGGCTTGTGACCCTCCGTCTTCGTCTTGATCATAATTTCAGAGATTTTACAACATCGGTTGAGGTCTAGAAATTAAGTTTTAAATAAATATTTTTGTTTAATCTGGGTTAAAACAACTGACTTTTAAAAAGTATTTATTTCTTAATGTAAAAATGTAAATGTCACCCGTTTCCCCGCCAGGTGGCGCGCAAGGATCGTGTCTGATGTGTGCGAGGTAAATAAAAAAGTACCTCTTTTGAAACTGATGTAAAATGACTTTGTTTTTAGATATGAACACTTGCAGATTGATTGTTGTAATACCTGAAGTATTTATGACATTTGTTAAACACGTTAAAGGGGTCAAATTAAACATAAACACCTACATGATGAGGAGGGTAAAATATGTATTGGGAATATAAGATTTAAGATGATTTTTGAAAATATGAGAAATGTTGCTTGGTTGATCAGTGTGGGAAGCTTGGCAGTGAGATGTGATGTAAGATGGAGTTGTTTTGTAACCACTAAGGTTTGTCCTGTAGCTGGTTGTGATGGTGAAGAAACAATTGAACACCTGTTAATGGCATGTAAATGCTCTGAGGCAGTGTGGCATCTCCTGAATTTATTAATTTTAAAGAAAGATCTGTGGAGCCTATTGAAACTTTAATGAGTACTTTTTTAAAATAATGTATTGTGTGTGTTTTAAATATCCATATATGGGGGCAGCCATGGCCTAGTGCAGTGATCCTCACTAATTTTTTTTCAAAAGAGCCATATTGACAGATCAAAGTCAAGGAGAGAGCCACAATATCACCCCACGTCACTCAAATAATGGAAAAAAATAAACAACCCACCTATGGACTAAACCTTTGCGCCCTGAATATATTGCTCTAGCTAGCTTATGCTGCAGGGTTGCCAGGTCCAACTAAAATATCCAGTTTAAAAACCCGCCCTTTAGAAGCTTAAACTAGCCCAGAATATGTCTGTCACACGTTTGAAGCGAATAGCATAACAACTGTGTACGAGTGTACGACTTAATATTTTGTTTATAAGGGATTTATTATCAGTATTGCTATTTATCTTAAAGTCATTAATAATATGGTAACGAGTGTTTTATTAGTTTTTATAAGTGTTAAACCGTGAACCTGGCAACAGCAGTGTCTCGTGCAGCCTGCTGTTGGAAACAGTGCCTGTGTTGCCAGGTTCCACAGTATCCCCGATTAGGAACCAACTTTAATTGAGGCAAAATGAGAGGGCAAGTGCTTGGAATGTAAAGCTCATTACAGTATATGTCTCTGTAGCATGCTTTTAAAATACTTTGGCTGTACTGCCGTACTTTCGTAACCGGTCACGAGAGCCACCAATAAAGCACGGCGAGCCGCATGTGGCTCGGGAGCCGCGCAATGAGTATCCCTGATCTAATGGTAAGGATCTGGTCTTGTGACCGGAAGGTCGCTGGTTCGATCCCCAGACAGGACATGACTGAAGTGGCCTTGAGCAAGGCACCTAACCCCCTAACTGCTCCCCGGGCACCGGTGGATAAGGGTTGCCCACCACTTCGGGCACAAATTCTCACAGCCTAGTGTGTGTGTGTGTGTGTGTTTCACTGCACAAATGGGTTAAATGCGGAGGTCAAATTCCATTGTGTGAATAATCACATTGGCTAAATTGGTTGATCTTAATCTTAAGTTTTATTGGAGTGTGTGATGTGATAAATGTAAATGAGTAGGTTTTATGTGGTTTCATCAGAGTATCTACATACCTACATACAGCCTTTGAATCAAGTTCAATACCCAGAACATCTTCAGACAGGCATTAAATAATAAACACGTTTATTAAAAAAAACATTTCATTTATTTACAGTTTACAATTTCTTATTCAGTGCCAACAAAAGTATGAATCCATAGACTTCACACACATATCCAGTGCCTTTGACTGTTCATAAGCAGATAGAAAATCAACAGTAGGGTTAGCTAATATGATGTTGTAATGATATAACAATTAGAACAATATAGGTGGCTCAATTTAAAAACAAAAATTGCTCTTTCTTCCTACACTTTCAAATTTTACCTCCAAGAATTTACCGTTTTAACTGTTGAGGAAAACACAACAAGCATCCGAATTCAAAAAGAGTGAAGCTAGTGTCTTTAAATTTGCCCTGGTATTAGATGACATATGACGATATCAATAGCATTTATTGCTGATTTTTATTAATAGCAGATATCTACAATGTCTGGAAATGTGCATTTAACTTGTGTTTTTAAAATGAATACAGTGCACTAGTCACTGTCACACTATTATATGAGCTATCTACAGAAAAACAAACAACAGATAAACAATCCCTGAATCAGTAAATGAGAGAGGATGTGTTATTTTTCACTCAGTGTTCAGCTCAGTCCATTTACACAAATTCTGTTTAGCACTTAGGAGGCAGTGGATATAAGATTAAGGCTTTCTTTATGCATTCAACTTTAAAACACTGTTTGGTGTTCATTTTACACAAAATTGGCAAAACAACAAAAACAGCATTAGATATAATAATATCTAACATAACATACACCCACTGGAAGCTTCGTTATTACACACACCTTGTATACACACCTTGTCTATTTTATCAGCTCCACTGATCATACAGGAGCACTTTGTAGTTCTACAATTACAATTACTATCTGTTTCTCTGTATACTCTGTTAGCCTCCTTTTACCTGATCAATGATCAGGACCCCCCACAGAGCAGATATTTGAGTGGTGGATCATTCTGAGCATTGCTGTGACACTGATGTGGTGGTGGTGTGTTGGGCTGGTATGAGTGTATCAGACACAGCAGAGCTGCTGTTTTTAAACACCTCAGTGTCACTGCTGGAGTGAAAATAACGCAGCAGCCAAAAATATCCAACCAACACTGTCATGTGACCACCAGTGAATAACTAAATGATCAACACAAACTGCAGCAACAGATGAGCTGCTGTCTCTGACTTTACAACTGGATGGTGGACCAACAAGATGTGTGTGTCTAATAAAGTGGACAGTGAGTTAACACTGTGTTTAAGTCTCCTGCAGCTCTGCTGCGTCCGATCCACTCATACCAGCACAACACACACTAACAGACAACGAGTGTAGATACAGGATGTGTGTACATCATGAAGTAAGTGAATATATGAATTTAAGAGTAGACTAGAGGCTCATGAACACTGGAATAGGCCATAATCAAACAGACGGTCACATCATAATTCAACATTCAAAACAACACAATGCAAAATGTAACTTTAAACAAAAGTAAACATTCATTATTGGCAATTTATTACAAAGGCTAATTACAGCTCACTTTACAAATTCCTATTAACACCTAAAATACAAAAGACTGCACTACTGTACATATTACTTACATGTCAATAGCCATCGTTTTTAGACTGATGAAGTCTCTGCGGAAGACTTTTCACAGGCACAACTGGAATGTATTCATGTTTGAAAATATATAAAGATGCCATTACTGTTGTCAATGTCGGTACTATAGCAAAATAATGTCCTTCCAACATCAGTCTTGTCTCATTCATCGGGATCAGTTCTGTACTATGGAATGCTGGGATATGTTGTGCCGTCTCCATAGTTTAAAAGTAATGATTTACACATCTTCCCTTTTTTCTTACGCAGGCAGGTCTGTGGTAATACTGATCTCCATAGGAGTGTAGTGTTCTGTAGGCAGCAACTGTCCTCCACAGACATACAGATCCACAACAACTACACACATTACAGTCTAATCAGCTTCTTCAGATTGAGGTTTCATTGCTTCCACTGAGAGACAGAGAGAGAGAGATTCAGTCAACTGCAATTAATGACCATGGATACAATACACATTTCAAGCACTCAAACTTGAAGTCTTATCTTAAACGGGTTCTATATCTCCCATCAAAAGTTTGCAAATATACCAGTGCAGCCCTAAAAATTAGAATATGGTGGAAAAAGTTTATTTGTGTTAATAATTTAATTCAAAAAGGTAAACTCTCATTTATTATATGCAAAGTAACATTTTTCAAGCCTTTTTGGTTTTAAATGTTCATATCATTGCACTGCCACTTAAAGGCACAGTATGTAATATTTTGGGTTATCTTTAAGCAGAATTTAATATAATCACTAATAAAAATGATTACAAACACACCTAATCATTATAAACTAAGAAGTCATTTGATTATTTTACCTTAGAATAAACTGTTTATATCTACATTGGTCGCACATATCTACACCGACTGAGGCCGCCATGTTGCATCGCCATGTTTCTACAGTAGTTCGAAAAGGACAAACGAGGCAAAAACCGTTTGTGTTGTAATGACGAATTGGCCACTCAAATTCGATGGCGATGTAGCTTTGTTTTACCGTTGGCTGACATAAAACAGGAGAAGAAGAAGCATATAAACATATATCTCAATAAGAAGAAATACACGGAGGAGAAGAAAGAATAAAAGTTTTTTGGTTTATTTGTTAAGATGGCGGAACATTCTTATGCTCGTCAAGATGAGAAAACAACTTCAATCGTCAAAGAAAAGAAAACATGATGAAACTTAGCTTCATATTCGTGTCCTCAGTATTTTTCCCCCATTCCACCTTAAATGCTGCTGCGGAACATTGCAACACTACTCCAGCATTTAAGGTGGAACGGGAGATTCGTAGCTGCGCGCTAGTTCGCGAGCTTAGCTAATATGAGCTCGTGTGAACTGTTATCAGCTGAAGTGCTTCTTCAGAGCATGACAAGCTTACCTTGACTAGAGAAAAATGTGTATCCTGCCTGCATTATCTGTCTACAGTGAAGCAGTTTGATGTGTTTACTTTATTACTTTGTACAGAAAACAGCTAACGTTTACAATAGCACTACTGAAGTGCAGAAAATATGTTTAATCTGCATTGTAGCTATGATCATTTTACATATTACATTTCCTACATTTATCATTAAAATTTATCTTACCACTTGACATCACTAGCTCTAAAGCTGCTATTAGACATCGCGTTCGGGAGTATCAAAGATATATGACCTCTTACGGCCACCGTAGAGACTCCTTCGTGTTTGGAAGGGAGGGGCTGTGGGAAGAATCTTCAGTTGGTTGCAATATGGAAACTAAACCACTAGATGTCGCTGGAAACTACATACTGTGCCTTAAACCGCATTCTTGCACCTCTGCTCTGTTCATATACTTTATATCTGCTACCTCACATACATTACTAATAATGAATATATTATTTATTTGCAATAGATATATACTCAAATTTCTACAACTTACTGTACCACCTCAATGATTACCTACTGCACTTTATGTAAAAAAACACTACGTTGCACTCTGGTTAGATGCTAACGAAATTTCAATGGCTCTGTACCTGTACTCTGCACAATGACAATAAAGTTGATTCTAATCTAATCAAATCTTGACCATTGCAGTGCTGATATTGCAGGAGAGTCTAACAGATGTCTACTTTAATTGCTTGCAGTGACCAATCACAGACG